>JBBDHG010000275.1:0-135000 GCA_037951165.1 Lophius americanus | reverse complement strand
CAGTGACGCCTCTCCCGGCATCTCCAGTGACGCCTCTCCCGGCTCCTCCAGTGACGCCTCTCCCGGCTCCTCCTCTCCCCGTGATGCCTCTCCCGGCTCTTCCTCTCCCCGTGACGCCTCTCCCGGCTCTTCCTCTCCCCGTGACGCCTCTCCCGGCTCCTCCTCTCCCCGTGATGCCTCTCCCGGCTCCTCCTCTCCCCGTGACGCCTCTCCCGGCTCCTCCTCTCCCCGTGATGCCTCTTCCGGCTCCCCCTCTCCCTGTGACGCCTCTTCCGGCTCCTCCTCTCCCCGTGACTCCTCCTCCCGTGACTCCGCTCCCGACTTCCTCAGTGACGTCCCCTGAAGGCTCTGTCCATCTCCACTGCTGGCGGACTCGTGACCGGGTTCGCCTCCACGGGCGACCTCCTCCTCCTCGTGACCGGGTTCGCCACCACGGGCGACCTCCTCCTCCTCGTGACCGGGTTCGCCTCAACGGGCGACCTCCTCCTCATGATCAGGTTCGCCTCAACGGGCGACCTCCTCCTCATGATCAGGTTCGCCTCAACGGGTGACCTCCACCTCCTCATGACCGGGTTCGCCTCCACGGGCGCCCGCCGCCTCGAACACCAGAGTGGTCCCTCTGGTGTTGCCTGGTTCCGGCCCTGCCTTCAGGTCGTCCACCGGACAGTATAAGTTTGCTGGACCAGGCTGGTTGAATTTATTTTTGTTGTTTGGTCCGGGCAAAACCCCACAGAAGTGTGCCTAACAACATTTTACAGTAATATTATATGTGTGTTATCTACACTTCAACACTTAAAGGTGCAGTCAGTAAAATTCAGGGGCATCCAGCGGTTCCAGATTCCAGATTGAAATGTATATCACTTTCAGCTCATTCCTCCCCATCCAGGAATCTAGGGTGACCTTCAAGGGTCAAAAAGATGTCCCCTAGCATCCTGTGAGGCGATACTGTTCCTTTTAATCGAAACATTTAGAAAACATATTTAGTTTGTAAAACGATAAGTTAAAGTTTAGATGTGTGATAGCAATGACAAAAAAATATTACTATTTGTTCTACAACGCGGTAACACTTTTGTGGAGGCTCCGTTCCTCACGGGGGGACCAGTAAATGTTATGATTTAGCATCATGAAACAATGGAGTGTGTAACCTCGCCATCAATTAAAGGTAAACATGAAGACCAGACTCGCAGAACCGTGAAAACTGGTGAGGTCCATGCAATCCACCCAGGGAATCGGACTCAGCGGGTGACAGATGGACGTACAGCGCTGGAGCGATTGTTCCTCTGGGAAGGAGGGATTGTGCGGAGAGTACTCAGTCCATTGCCCAGAGATGTTGGGAGGTCCACATCTGAACGGCGGAGCTCTCAATCTTGCGTCTTGTTTTGCTGGCCGCATAGCACCGCCCACAGCTGTCCATCACCTGCTGAGGTTAATACTCTGGATGAACCCCAGCATTTTCCCCTCGACGAATCCATGAGGTGCGTCCTCATGCTTCCTTTAAGGCCGAGGATTCATCATTCATCATTCATCATCTTCCTCCTCGCTGGCTTTTAGAGTCAAAGCGTTTCTTCGTCGTATGTCGGCCACTTCATGCTGAGAATGTGAGCCAGTGTTCAGTTTGTCTGTTCTAGGCTACCGTACAAACACGGCAGCAGTGGAAAGGTCCCGCCCCTCTGGTGATATAAAGGAGTTTTTACAAACTATTGTTAAAACAAGACTTATCTTTTCTTTTTTTTTATCGTTTTTTATTATATTCCATTTGTTTAAGAAGATACATCCTGGATTTTACAAACCACCATGTTTATTCTGTATGTTAACATACAAAATGTATCTTAAATATTGTTTTCTCCTTCTTATTTGCATTAGAGCACTCAAGTTTGATGAGTCAATAAATGAGGGAGAAAAAAATGACCCTGCAGCTGTGAAGCAGAAGAGTGTTTCAGTGAAAGCCCTGTGCTCCTCCTGGCCTCTCTTCTCAGCAGCCCTCTCCTCCTGATGAGCCTCCTAAATGCTGTGATGAGGAGGTGTTTCCTTCAAGGGCGTTTTGGTCAGGCGGAGATCCATTCCACATCCCGAGCGGCCGATTGCCTCCAAAGTTATCCAAAATGTCCGACTCTGTGTCATGATTTTTCCAGACAGCTGAGTGGCCCAGCCTGCTCACGTCACTCCACAGACTTCACCTGATAATACGCTTAGACACAGTGGCTGATCACTTTCACCTGACCTTGCTGCACCTGCTAACGCGGGAAAAGAGAGGAGGGAAACGTTGCTGCTCCTCTGTTTGCTTCCCCAGGACTCCCTCTCTATCTGGCTATTAAGCCAAACAAAAGACTTGGAGCCTTTTGTTTTACTGGATAGCATCTTAAGGTCTCTTTTGAAATTGTGCGCACAGACTCGCCCAACATTCTGAGGCGAGTAAGCGTGTGGAATCTCTGAGGGATGTGACGGATCCATCGGGCTGATCTGCAGAAATGTTGTCACGTGATGTTTGCGATGTTCGGCAGCACTAATTGCATTTGTCATTGAAGGCTGACTAATTCAGGCAGTTGCGCCACCTAATGAGATGCTGATTAGAGATTCTTAAATTCACTCACTACTGATTTGGTGTTATTTTAGCCCAAAAATGAGGATAATTCTCCTTAATGCCACTTGTTAAGGTAATTACTCCATAATTGCCTTATCAAGGTGTCATAGAAGAGTCAAGGCAAAAAACATCACTGCCCCTCAGGGGCGCTTTGTCACTCTCCATTTATCTTTTATTCAGTTAAATGCAGGCCCGCACTGGCGCTACTTTCACAGATTGAATGGGTAAAAGAGTGTCTGTGCCATCTGTGGATATTACTGTGCCCACATCCACAGGCGACACACACGGTGGCCCGAAACAAAAGACCTGCTGCAGATCCAGAAACTCACAGAGGGAGAATACCTCCACCATTAAAACTCCAGCTATCAGACAACAGCTTCCAGAGCGAGCCACAATAACAGCTGATAAAAAGTCTCCAACAATAAGCCTTAACATTATAACCACTTGTCTAATATTGCGTGGGTCGCCCTTTTTGCCATCAAGGCAGTTCTGACCGAACGAGCAATGGACCCCAGCAGACCTCTGAAGATGTGCTGTGGTATCTGGTACCGAGATGTTAGCAGCAGATCCATTAAGTCCTGGAGGTTACAAAGTCGGGTCTCCGCTGGTCGGACTTGATTATCCAGCACAGTCCAAATATGCTGAATTGGACTCAGATCTGGAGGCCAAGTCGACGGCGTGAACTCATCGTTGTGATCCTAAAACGTAGTAAAACAGAATCAGACGGGACCGTCTTCTTCCATTTCACAATTGTCTGGTCCAGTTCTGATGCTTGTTTTTCCCTGTAATAGATGCAGCGAGGACACCAGCTAGCCTTCGTTGCCCACATGAGCAATGAGCTTTGGATGGCCTAAAGCCTGACACCAGTTCTCCTTCCTCAGAATACTTTGGTAATTGCTCGCCACTGAAGAGCAGAAACACCTAAAAAGACCCGGATCCATGGAGGTGGTCTGGCCCAGTCATCTAGCAATCTAGATTTGGTCCATGTCAAGTCTCTCAGATCCTTATGCTTGGCCATTTTTCCTGCTTCCAACTTCAACTTGAGGAAAAAATGTTGCTGTTCAATACAACCCACCTGTAGACAGGTTACTATGGTAACCCGCAACCGGTAATCAATACTAACACCGGAACACCGTGCTTACAGAAGTTTACCTCCCCATGCAGCATGTGTGTTTTTCTGTGTTGAGAATTAAGAGCAGAGATAAATAATTTATATATATAAAAACAAAAAAAAAATCTGTGGAGTCATTCTTTAAGACCAACCGGTTCTGACGGTTCTTTTACATCAAACTACCTTGAATCAGAACAAATATGGCCTCATCAGCAATCGTTCCTAAGCATTCTCCTGTATATTATATTAAATAAAGGCTGCAATGGAAACTGCACAGTTTTTTCCACGGATGCAGACAATTGCCTACATCCTGCGGCGCTGGGATCAGAGAGGGAAGCTCAGACAATATCCTGCTGATTGTGGTCAGACCGGCTCTCTCAGTTCGGACACCACCTTCTGGGGAGAGGTTTTACTAATGCTGCTGCTTTTTTTTTTTTTATAACCCATGAAATGTGATTATTATGCTGCCCTCTGATTTTTTTGCATAGTGGCCATGATTGATAATGAAATAATCGTGCACAAAAAAGACGTACAATGACCCAACCCTTCATTTCATGGGTCCCACACATGTTTAAGTTACTATGAGCTGTCAGCTCTGCTCAGAAGAAACATTTATTTCTTTAACCTTGGCACAACGCAGGTGACATTGTCTGTATCTGTCAGTTCCTGTGTGTGGAGCTATCCAACGAAGTAACCGAAATAAACAGACGGCAACATGTGAACCTTCACAGATCTATCGGGTTTGAAACATATTTTAATCACACCATGATCAGAGTTTATAATGTTCTAATGTCTATCATATAAAACCGATATGAACATCAAACCCCTCAACAGTCAGTATTATTCAATACTTTTTCATGATGTTGGGAAAATGTATTCAAATAAAATGAATAGAATTTTAATTTTTAATAAGAAGGTGAAATATTTCAGTATCAACTTCTACTCTTATGAAATGTAAGTATATTATGATAAATGTATGTAAAAATATATAAATAATATTTATACACACTTGGTAGACATAAAACTTTATTCAATTATTCATAGACGACTGCTCAGCCAGAGAACGTTATAGCCATGCGTGAAGTCGGACCCTTTTTTTTCGGTTCCACTTTTTCGGTTCCGCTTTTTCACATGGTCAAACTCTGGAACCCGTTATAAAGGTTTGCAGTTGCAGCGCTATAAAAACCATTGTTCGAAAGAAAAAATGTGTGGATTCGGTAAAGAAGCAGCAGGAGACTCGTTGGTTAACTCAGTGTAAAGTAAGTGAACGCAGCTTTGACTCGTTTCTGTCGGATTCTCCTCTGAACTCACTTTCTCTGTCTGTACCGACAGCATCTCTTCTAATATGTAAAAGCGTCACAGCGCCGTTTGGACCGGCCCGTCCCACTGGGGTGGATGTTAACTACAACAGACTCCAGCAGTCCAGAATGTTGCCTTCGGACCTGTCTAGCCTGATTTCACAGAAGCAAAGTCCGTCTGTCATCATGGATTACAGTGAATGATGGCGTTTCTGTTTCTACGGAGTAATATCACACGAGGTGTTTTTTGTTCGTATATCAGCACCAAACGGGCAGAACTGGGTCCGGGCTCTACTACGCAGCCTAACCTCTACTCCTCTGCACTATAAATAACAAAAAAAAAACTCTCTAATGGAGTAATTTACACACACCCTGCAGAGCCATCGACAGGACTCTCTCCTATGGCAAATGGCTGGCATTTAGCGAATCAATGAAATGAGTTATGAAGAGGAGCTGGAGCCTTCGCTGCCGCTCCATTTTTCTCAATAACAAAAGAGGAAGTGCATTAAAAACTAGCATTGATGGGTTGCTGGGAATTGCAGTCAATGAGCTATCAGAGTTTAAAATGAAAAGGCTCTTAGGGTGAAAATTGTTTTCTCTGGTCATCAGTCATGTCTTGAAGGGTCGTTTTCATGGTGATTAATTAGAACCTAAAAGGGTAAAAGTAGGAGGGGGTTTAAAAATCCAGTTGTTGTAAAACCTGGGTGTACTTATCCTGCCCAGCTGTGAGTTAATGACACCAGCCTTCGCCTTGACTAAGTGTTATTGCAGCAGTCCATAATTTCATCCTGAAGATGGGCACGGGGAGTGGATCTTCCTTTTAGTAATTGAGTATTGATTTGAAAATAAACAGCAGCGAGACTCCCACCCCAATGACGGACACATCTCTCGGATGGGATCGACAATAAATGGGCCTCTGGACGGAGGGAAAGTTATGGATCAGGATGATACAGTCAAGCGCGCCTTTCCCCCCTGCAATCTCTCTTCCAATATATATTGGATTTTAGATAGCCCATTTATGGGCGCTGTCATCTAAAGCCTATAGTTCTGAGCAGCGGATGATGAGTTACGGCCGGGACTTTGCACAGATTTTTTTGCTGCTCGCACTTTCTGAAGCCCCAGATGTAAAATTTTGTCCATGTATCACAGAAATAGTATCAGCCACCAATCCGTGATGTAACCGGACTGAAATGAGATTCCGAGGCAGTCTTAAACAAATGTTTGATGTCAAACACAGCGTTCGCCCTCATAAATGCAAAGTACATCTGCCTCGCCGCGGGCAAATACCTTTATCTGACTGTGAGGGGGGGAGAGTGGTAATGGTTCAACAGCTCTGTGGATTGACATAATATGAGGAGTCTAACACTCATGTCAGGGCAGCCGTTAACCTCCCCGTAATCACTGTTGAACTATGTTCACGCACCCAGCACTTCCTCTCAGGGCCCCCGCTCCGCACTAACGACATACAAATGTGCTATTCGTTCTCATTAGCCACCACTTCACTTTTGATTCAGGGGAAATGCTGGATCTGCATGGTGGAGTGAGTGGGGGGGGGGTCATCGTGAACGAGTACCACGGCGCCCTGCCAAACGACCTCTAGGTTCTTATTAGGCTGGGGAACAGATTGACAGAGAGATACGGGAGGGGGTTAATTTCAGCGGCTGCCCTCCCAGCGCCAGAGGTGATGTCAAAACGAGGTATTGTGTTGTCACTCACACCTGCCTAATGACTCCTGATCATCACTCACATGCTAATCCCTCTCGCCACTCCTGTGACCCACATCAGGAGCGGCACCAACCCTTATCTATATTTACCCTGTCAACTATCGATTGCCTTTTCCGCCCGCACGTCCTCATTAATTTGATGCTCCGTGTCAAACTCACTGTTAATCATATTTAAACAGATATAAGGAGATAAAAATCCATTTTCCATTATCCTTGAGGCTCTTTTATTATATCCAGTTGACACAGAGGAGAGGGAGTTTAAAGATGATCTATGCTTGACTTAGCAGATTCAGAGTAAATAATGGTCTAATTTCAGCCTTATGAGATGATGGTATAAACATGGAAGTGGCGTCTGGAGTTATTCTGAGTGTGAGGTTATATTCATGCTTCTATATCCATGTAAGAGTCATTACTGAGGCAAACCTTCTGTCTGTAGTATTAAAACATAAGCTGTGATGAATAAAATAGCTTTATATGTCCTAATGAAGCGTCTTTTAAACCAGCTGCGTGTGTCGAGGCCAAAGAGAGAACAGAAGAAGTTCAGTCTGTCTTTTCTCTGAGAAGAGAACCAGGACAGAAAGACAAGAAGCCTAAAGAGCTATTACCCAGCGGAAGGTAATGGCGCGAGGCACGGGAGGATACAAATGGCCGAGGAAGGGCACTTCACCCAGATAATGGGGTTGAAGGATTCTGGCACGGTGAGATTCATGCACAGACAAGGCTCCTTTGATGCAATGACATTGGAGAGCCCATAAAAGCCCGAGTATAAAATACAGAGGTGTTACTCAAAGCTAATAGGATACCCAAGCTTTTTTGGAGGCAGATTTAGCATAGCCTGACACCGGAGACACAGACACACTAATTGGATACACCTACCTGGGCTCAATAAATGAACACGAGGGGATCCATCAGAGGGGAGAGGGTTCAGAAGGGGTGATGAAGAAGAAGAACTGGGGAGGAGAGATGGCAGGTGTAACTTTGAGCCTTCTATGTTTATCAGCCATAAGTTATTTCTTCTTAAAGAAGCTCAACAGTACAGAAATGATATTTATGGAACATTTAGAGAAAAGACAATCATGAATCTTCAATGCTGTCTCATTTGCACATACTTTGAATTATGAACGTATTAAGATCATCGTTTGCTTTTACCGCTCAAGCGAAAGAAGTTTACTTTATTGTCCTCAAAGAGAACAAAAAAACTCTGTAAAATTATTTCTTTGCGTTTTCTATTTCTTCGGGGGATTTAATAACACTTCCTCATCGGTGCCCCCCAGGGCTCCATCCTTTGTCCCTTATGCTTTAGCATACACACTGCTCAAAAAAAATAACACAAAATCATAACAGTGTAACTCCAAGTCAATCATACCTCTACGATATCAACCTGGTCAGTCAGGAAGTAATAATGATTAATGAAAAAGATTGTGAATTGATTTCAGCTGCTGTTGTGTAAATGGGACAGACAACATGTGGACAGGAGAGGCAGTGGGCGAGACAACCCCTATTGAGGAACTGTTTTGCAGGTGGTGGCCACTGACCATTTCCCTCTCTCCTCATCCTTTCTGGCTGATTCTTGACTAGTTTAGTATTTTTCCAGTGCCCTCGCCACTTATGGTAGAATGAGGCCATACCTGCAAACCACAGAAGTTCTCAGGTAGTGCAGCTCCTCCAGTATGGCACATCCATACGTGCTGCAGCCAGAAGGTTTGCTGTGTCTCCCAGCACAGTGTCAAGAGCGTGGAGGAGATACCAGGAGACAGTCCAGTACACCGGGAGAGGTGTAGGGGGCCGTAGGATGGCAACAACCCAGCAGCAGACCCGTTATCTGCTCCTTTGTACAAGGAGAAACAGGAGGAGCACTGCAAGAGCCCTACAAAACCTCCAGCAGGCCTCTGGTGGGCATGTTTCTGCCAAAACTGTCAGAAACGGTCTCCATGGGGGTGGCATGAGGGCCCAACGTCCACAGGTGGGTCGTGTTCTCTTCGCAGATGAGAAATGGTTCACACTGAGCACATGTGACAGACGTGAGAAGGTCTGGGACGCTGTTGAGAACGTTCTGCCGCTGCAACATCCTGCAGCATAAGTGATGATCCAGGGAGGCATATCCTTGGAGGGCCGCACAGACCTCCATGTCGTCCGTCGTCTCATCAGGAGCAGGTCCAGACGTTGTAGGGAGTGCATACAGGCAGGTGGAGGAGAGACACATTATGAGTTGTCTTCACTTATCACTCGGTGTACAATTGAACGGGGAGGGACATAAACGATCATCAAAACACATTTCAGATTCACCTATCCGACGAGGGTGTCGGTAATATTGTCACCTTCTAGAACCTTGGTTCTCTCAGTGCTTAAAACCAACAGTACCAGGTTACAGGTCCAAGAGTCCCCACAGCTGTTGCATAAGAAGTTTTTCAAACAACAGAGAAAAGATAAATTGTTCTCGCGGCTGATGTGACGTGACGGACAGTTTCAGAAATATCAAACTGTATAAAAGTCTGTGTGTGTGATGTGAGGAAGATATACAAACCCGAAATAAATACAAATTGATAATATAAATAAAAAATGCTTTTACATCTAATCCCACTGACTGAGAAATGAGATAACTCCTTTTGTAACTGCCCTATTGGTTTTCATAGCTCCTCACACAGCCGTTTCGTTACAGAGGGAGCAGAGATGCAAAGAGAAATTATACAAAATGTTATCAATTATACAAAATTATTCTCCTCGCCATGAGATCAACGATAGATCTTAAAGGCCTCGTGTTCTGTCTAATTTGATGCCTAGGAGTCCATTCTGTGGGGGGGGGAGCACTTTTTGCATTAATTTTAAAGGGAATTTTATGGAAACATAGAAAAAACAGGAGGCCGTTATTTTGTGAAGTGAACCATTTTCTATGATGCATCTTTCTACCTTTCTCTATTGGAATGATTTATTCAGGATTTAAAGATTCTGACTCATCGTGTTGGTATGAAGGTCTAGTTTTCCCAAATGTTAGGAAGCCTCCAATAAGCACCTATGGCCCACCTGCTACACCGCTTCAGAGAGTGACCATAATGAACCTACAACATGCTGACCGTGTCAGCCAGAGTTCACCTTTAAGAACCCAGACTTCTCATAAATAATGCCAAAAGACTAGCCGGCTCTCAGCGAGGATTCCTAATGAGAGCCTAGTGAGTCCAACATGTGATGTGAAGATGAAGAGCGATCTCAAGCCCCTCTGTGGACAAAAACAATGAAGTGAGGTTTAACTCGGCCTGTGTGCATCCAGCCAGACCCATTTAGTGATGCAGTCAGAAGAACTCTTCAGATGGACTAATCTTTGTCCGCTGACAGCTGTGTCCTCGTCCAGAATGAACACAAATTCCCTCACACACCTTTCTCCTGCGGCTCGATCAATATGGCTCTGATAAGCCAGGACACCTTCCAGCAGCTGCAGGGCAGGAGGAAGGGCCCCGACGTATGATGGGTCGGACTTTAATTACTTATTGTGTTTGGAGCTGACTCCAAAGCATGCATGTGTGTGTGTGCGTGTGTGTGTGTGTGTGACAGGGACGTGCAGTCAGGGGAGGAGAGATAATGATAAAATAAAATAAAGATTCGTACTTGTTTATTGATATGTGCTAAAGATGGAATTTCTGTATGATTCCAATCATTTCGTGTTTTTTTTTAATAGTCAAAATTGCTGAATTTGCATATTTACGGTTCAAACAGAGAGGTGAGGCCGAGCCTCGTCTGAGATTGTGTCCCTCACTAACTGGGTTGAGTATTTTCTTTCTCTCTGTTCGTCACCGATGTAATGTTTGTAGACACTTTTATTATACGTCCTTGCTTTAGTACAGAAGCGGCCATGTATTTCATGAGCTTGTTGCCGTGGTTGAGATGGCGGTGGGATTCTGTTGGACTCCTCTTGAGTCTAATAGAAGACCACCACCTACAATGATCCAATCCACAGTGTTGATTGGTGACCCCGGTGTCTGCTGGGCCAGTGTTTGAGCTCAACATCACCGCTCTGTGTTGGGTTCTCAGAACTCTTTAGGCTCTAGGTTGGCTGGGGGCGCATAGCACTTGGACCTCTACCCTGATCATTGCTGTCACTGCCTCTCTTTACGTCCTTGTTTGTCTTGTTTTGTCTTTATGTGTCACAAAAGGTGGATCTTTCCCTTTCTGTTGAGAGATAGTTAGAAGTTCCAAAACAACGTAATAAGTTAGTCTTTAAAAGGGGGCTGGTGTGGATCACATTTCTGCTGCTAGATCAAACTGGATATATTTCATTTGGTTTTTACCAATCTACTATATATACACTATATACTATACCCTTATGCTTAAATACTAAGCATAAGGATACGTGCAAACAGATTTAAAACAAAAGAAAAAAAGATTGAGTTTTGTTAATCGATATATTGTTTTGAAATAAATATTTGAAGTTGCCAACTGTTCAAGTTGTGTGTAGGGATTCTCACCTGTTCTGTTCCGTGTCTCCTCTGGGATGTTTGGCATAAAGAGGAACCAAAACTGTGACAGAAAGGTTCTGGGAGAGACTAAGTTGTTGGTTATTAGGGAGGTGTTTGGTGGTTGGGTTAAATATTCAAAATACATTCATGTCTTTGGTTTTTTTCTGGGAAATTGTTGCTTTAAGTTATATTTTGTATATATTGTCTACTATTTGGCCATATGCTGATAATTGTTGATAATTGGAAGCATTCGATGTGTGGACCAGTTACACAGGATAAAATGTGTCATTTTCTGTCTGTCCGTGTTTCTACTCTGTTGCTGTTTATCTTTGGCTTCTTAAATCTTTGGCTTCCCCACCTATGACTTGATACAACATACCATCTCCTTGACATAAACAGAATATTAACTGTATCACACAGCTGCTAAATGGTCATTCTAAAAGGACCCAAACTCAATTAAATGGTGATGAAAATCATGTGTCGTTAAACCAAGGCTATCGAGCCGAGAACTCTGGAGCAAGTAAAAAGTAGCAAACGTAACAATAAGGGGTAAAAAAAAGCCAGCAATATCATTAATAAATAAACTAAAAACAAAACAAAACAAGCAAATCCACAACTAAAGAGGCGAAAATTTGAAATGAAGATGGTTTTAGGCACTGACTACTCTGTGAGAATGAAATATAAATATAACAAACCCAGCATGTAAAAGTGTCACGCCTCTGTGTTCCTTTCTCCCTCTGTGTCTGTCTTGTGATTGGTGATCATGCTCACCTGTGTTTCCCCTCCAGCTGTGTCTCATTGTCTCGTTATGTCTGTATAAAGTCTGTCCTTACCTTCCCTTCTGTGCCAGTTCGTTGCATGATGTCCTTGTGTCGTCACGTGTTCCAACCCCTCCCAGTGTATGTACGGTAAAGTAACCTCCAGTTATTTCGGTGCCGGTTATTTCCTCGTGTCTTGGAAAAATAAATATATTTTGTACCAGCAATACATTCTATGCGTCTGCATTTGGGTCCGGGCAAAACCCCACAGAAGTGTGCCTAACAGAACGAACTGGCCAGAATGGACCCAGCGGACGCACCACTGGACCTTGAAATGAATGAGTTGACTTACACCCTCATCTGCCTCCATGTGGAGTGGGTGAAAAGTCCTCAAGAGGAGGTACAGCAGGCCGCTCTCTGTATCGCTCGCCGGAAGGTCGCTGCCCAGCGCCGTGGAGGACCCGCTGCCCAGCGCCGTGGAGGACCCGCTGCCCAGCGCCGTGGAGGATCAGGATGGAGTGTCTGTGAATTTGGGGATCAACGCTTCCCAGACTCCCGTTCCGAGCGTTTCCAAGGCTCCCGTGATCCCTCTCCCGGCTCCTCTCCCGACTGCTCCCGTGATCCCTCTCCCGACTGCTCCCGTGATCCCTCTCCCGGCACCACAACCGTCTCCTCTCGTGATCCCTCTCCCGGCTCCTCACCCGACTGCTCCCGTGATCCCTCTCCCGGCACCACAACCGTCTCCTCTCGTGATCCCTCTCCCGGCTCCTCACCCGCCTCCTCTCGTGATCCCTCTCCCGGCTCCTCACCCGCCTCCTCTCGTGATCCCTCTCCCGGCTCCTCACCCGCCTCCTCTCGTGATCCCTCTCCCGGCTCCTCACCCGCCTCCTCTCGTGATCCCTCTCCCGGCTCCTCACCCGCCTCCTCTCGTGATCCCTCTCCTGGCTCCTCACCCGCCTCCTCTCGTGATCCCTCTCCCGGCTCCTCACCCGCCTCCTCTCGAGATCCCTCTCCCGGCTCCTCCAGTGACGTCTCTCCCGGCTCCTCCCATGACGCCTCTCCCGGCTCCTCCCGTGACGCCTCTCCCGGCTCCTCCTCTCCCCGTGACGCCTCTCCCGGCTCCTCCTCTCCCCGTTACGCCTCTCCCGGCTCCTCCTCTCCCCGTGACGCCTCTTCCGGCTCCTCCTCTCCCCGTGACGCCTCTTCCGGCTCCTCCTCTCCCCGTGACGCCTCTTCCGGCTCCTCCTCTCCCCGTGACGCCTCTTCCGGCTCCTCCTCTCCCCGTGAGTCCTCTCCCCGTGAGTCCTCTCCCCGTGACTCCTCTCCCCGTGACTCCTCCTCCCGTGACTTCTCTTCCGACTTCCTCAGTGACGTCCCCTGAAGGCTCTGTCCACCTCCACTGCTGGGGGCCTCGTGATCGGGTTCGCCTCCACGGGTGACCCCCTCCTCCTCGTGACCGGGTTCGCCTCAACGGGCGACCTCCTCCTCGTGACCAGGTTCACCTCCACGGGCGACCACCTCCTCCTCCTCGTGACCGGGTTCGCCTCCACGGGCGCCCGCCTCCTCGAACACCAGAGTGGTCACTCTGGTGTTGCCTGGTTCCGGCCCTGCCTTCAGGTCGTCCACCGGACAGTATAAGTTTGCTGGACTAGGCTGGTTGAATTTATTTTTGTTGTTTTGACCCTCCTCCAGACCCCCTCCTCCCACCCTGGTTGAGTTAAAGTTTTTGGATTTGGACAGTTGGTACGTCTGGTATCCGTCCCTTGAGGGGGGGGCTCTGTCACGCCTCTGTGTTCCTTTCTCCCTCTGTGTCTGTCTTGTGATTGGTGATCATGCTCACCTGTGTTTCCCCTCCAGCTGTGTCTCATTGTCTCGTTATGTCTGTATAAAGTCTGTCCTTACCTTCCCTTCTGTGCCAGTTCGTTGCATGATGTCCTTGTGTTGTCGCGTGTTCCAACCCCTCCCAGTGTATGTACGCTAAAGTAACTTCCAGTTATTTCGGTGCTGGTTATTTCCTCGTGTCTTATGGGGAAATAAATATATTTTGTACCAGCAATACATGGTATGCGTCTGCATTTGGGTCCGGGCAAAACCCCTCAGAAGTGTGCGTAACAAAAAGTCTGTAAGAAATTTGTCTTTTCTGAGTTCTGGACTAACTTAACGGTGAGATCATAGCTAAGAAAAAACAACAACCAAAAACAGAATATCAACGTTTTACTGCATGTCGTATTACCTTCTGGGTCATTTACATATTTATAATAATTTTGAGGTATATTCATTGTCAATTCCCCCTCACCTCTCCTCAAACGCAGACAGTTTACAATACTTTGTTTTATACATATCATTTTTTGCGAGAAGACATTTTCTTTTGAAAGGAGGTCAACTCTGACCTACGTCTGTTTTGTTTTCATTCAGATATAAATATGATATTTATTTGACGTGTTTACGCCACATGCATAAACACCTGATACAGTCATGCTGACAGCATCTACAGTAAATACAGTACTATGTGTTTTTTCTGCTGGTCTGAGCGAAAGTCCTCCTGAGGCCCGGCTACATGATCCTCCTCAGCAGACGCATATTTAATTTGTTATCTCCGCAGCGCGCTGCAGGCCTCTGGCTAGTACGGCAGATGGGAAATAAATGACACAGAGGGGAGTGAGCCCCTCACTCTTGCAGCCCACAGGGCTTCACATAAATAGCTTTCAGCTTGGGGATCAATAATGTTAAGATGTGATTAAATAGATTATCACATTCAAAATTAGCCATCCCAGGGGCTTACACATGTTTATGGAGCAGCGAAGAGCGCCGCTGCACGCTCGTCATCCTTACAGCAGAGCCGGTAGAGTAAGTAACTAGAGTAACACTTAGAGTAAGTGCATTTACTCAAGTACTGAACCATCCAACTTACAGTGTAAAGTATTTCTATTTTATGCTACTTTATACTTCTACTCCACTAGAAGTAGTTAAAAAGATATATATATATATATTTGCGAAATAATCCCTGGTCAGCGCTGGCCCAGCAGCGCGACTCATGAGCCCCATGATGGCCCTTATTGGTCAGGCCACAGCAGAGAGTTTATTTTTATTACAAGCTCTCAAAAGATTACGTGGGAAAGTAAGTAATAATGAACTCCACAAAAAGGTCCAAGGGAAACGTTGACCGATGCTGTGAACGAATCAAAAAGTGCTAGAAAACTTTGAGGACGTCTTTAAAGAGCTGGGGTAGTCTCCTGGGGCGGCCCCACCCTCCCTGAGCAGGATAAGTGGTTACGGAGGATGAATGAATCAAAGACTTCGGTCCAGGCTGTGGATCTGGGATTCCATGATGAAGGGCGTGATGAAGAGTTCCTGCTTTAACGTTACTTACCGGCTTTGTTATGAACGCTTTGTCTGCCTCATGGCTCCAGTTACCAGCTGTTTCTTCATTAAAAGAATCACAATAACCGAAAAAAAACCTGCTCTGATCCAATGACAGACGCCCATCTCTT
The DNA here is from genome assembly GCA_037951165.1 of Lophius americanus. Lineage (NCBI taxonomy): Eukaryota > Metazoa > Chordata > Actinopteri > Lophiiformes > Lophiidae > Lophius > Lophius americanus. Next base: position 119,589 of record JBBDHG010000275.1, on the reverse strand, counting down.
GACAAATCTCCTCATCGCCCGTCACACAGCTGTTGACAGCTGCTCTGATTGATTCCTCTTTACATCACTGCTCACGCAGACAGTCAATCAGAAATATTCCAAACGGAGAGAAGAAAAGTGTCCACGTAAACTCGCTTTTATTTTGATACTTAAAGTACATTTCACTATTGATAATCTTTTTACTTAAGTGAAGTATTAAATGCACAACTTGAACATTTACTGGGGTATTTATAGAGTCTGGTATTTGTACTTTTAATCAAGTAAAGGATATGAATACTTCGTCTTTAAATAGTCTAGATGAGAGAGAACGCTCCAGAGTCAGAGTCAATCATGGACCACCTTAAACAGAACCCGCCTCTGTACCTGTCATCTCATTCTCTTATGTCACCTTGTCAGATGGGCTGGTCCTAAGGTATAGTCTTTACCCTTAAATATATATATATATATATATATATATATATATATGGTGACCGATTTAACTGAATAGAACTTTGAAATATATCTTTGTGAAGGAACGTCAACATGACAGGATCCTGGATTATACTGTCTGTTCTCACCACCAGCAGACTTCACACAAAATAATCCATTTCTGCTACTTTTTCAAGAAAAGTGTTGGTGTGTATTTAAGAGAGAGAGAGAGAGAGAGAGAGAGAGAGAGAGAGAGAATGAGAGAGAGACAGGTTTTACCCCATAGCCTTTGCCAAATCCATCCCAGAGTTCATGTAATCTTTGAAGGAGACTTTTATTGTATATGCTTGTAAAGATTATAACAGAGATGTGAGGTAAAGAAAAGAAAAGCTCATCAATCTCGATCATTTTGTTCTTTCAAATATAACCTGTTTTCATTTTGCCGGTATTTTAACAGTGTTGACAAGGAAAAGTTCATTAAGTGTAGTTTATTAAATATGACGTACGTCGCTTCACTCATGCATTGTGCTTGTTATGTAGAATAAAGGCTTTTATTGTAAGCGGGAGTATTATTCTGAAAGAATGTAACAAAAAAAAGCAGGAGCCGTTTGTTCTTAAAAGGCACAGGTTCATCTCAGAAGCCCTCAGATAGACCAGAATAGCTCTAGTACGGTGCTGGAGGTGGAGGAGACTGAGAGTGGTGTGGCGTAATGGAAAGTTAACATAGAGGAGAGCTGGGTGCTGATAAGTGGCAGATAGAGGTTTTACACTTGGCCGGAGCATATCGGTAATAGCTCCAGGAACAGCAGCGTATTGACTTCAGTCAAGGAGATGGAGGAGGGTAAGAGGAAACATTTCCGTCTGCAGTCTGAAGAGGGTGACGCCCAGCTCTGGAAGAGTGCGAGTCTACTGGGAGGAGTATCTGCAGTGGAACAGATGTCCCAGTCACAGGTGGAGGATGCTGCTGGAGATAATACTCAGGAGAATGTGCAGATTAGAAGTTCACACTGTTCAGTGAAAAGTTAAACAACAACATTTAAAAAAAAAAGTCTATTAGCTGGGATTTTAACTTAGGCCATCCGGATGCCTTTATCTCCAATTTAACTGAAGACACACCATGTGTGCTCCTCTTATTCTACTATTTCTAATTCATATTTATATATGCCATTAGGGATCTGACCCTTTTCTTTATATTTGTTTTTTTCTGTCATATATATATATATATATATATATATATATATATATATATAGACCTCACCAGAGAGTAAATTCAACTTTATATGTTCATAATGCAGAAGTAATCAAAGATTAATCCACATGTTTTTGAGGTGTTTTCTGATTAATCACAAACTCTCAGTAGAGATCAGGTTGGTTTTGTCTCCAGGAAAGCCACTAAATATCCTGGGATCTTGAGAGAAGTAAGATTTAGTACACAATTCACGTTTTCCCTTAAATGTTTTCTATTATCTATTACCATAACCACACCACCATTTTTGCTTGATTTTAATATAATCAATAAGCGCTTGTTCCGTATAGGATAGAATTGTTCCTATAATTCAGTTTTGGTTCTTTGCATTGAACAAATGCTTGTTTTCCTGGATCCCTTTACCCGTGTTTATTCCGAGGTTGATAATATTCCCACAATCCTTCTTCGAGATATTCGATGTTTGAAAATTATGAAGTGGGACTAGTTTAGTAAACTTTTTTTATGCCCGCAAACATTTCAGTCAGCAGTTCATCTGAGGGCCTTAAGCACACTGTCCAGAAATGCAGCCATTTGCACTTTTTATAAGCTTTATCCCCACCTAGTTATTCTAAGATCTGCTGCTAAATTTGTCCCTCATTCCCTCTCCCTAAGCTTAAGCTGTCAGCCCAGTAATAGAGCTTCAAGAGCACATCTCCTACTAACTTATTTATTTATATAGGTGTCTGCCTTTGGTTGGAGCAGCCATGTTGGCTGGTTGCTGCCCAGTGTGAGACAGGAATGTTGCATTTCTTCACTCTGCTCAAGTCTCTCTGCTGCAGCTTATATCTGATGGAGCGCGTCTGAAAAAAGTTTAACCACCGGAGAGTTGAGTTTATTTCTAAGCGGTTAAAGGTGCAGTCTAAAATATGTTGGGCTTCTTAGAATAAATATAATCTAATTTTCATTACTATGTTTTTTTTTTGTGTAAAATCAGCTGAACTTATATATATGTTTCTTAATGTAAAAACATCTTTATAGTTCCAGAGGGGGCGGGTCTTCTTCCATGGAGGCCATCATGTGTTGCTGCCATGTTTGTAATGTGGACTAAACAAACAGAATTCTGGCTCTGGAGAGGACTTTTCAAATTCATAAGTTCAAGTGGAAGAAAGAAGATGAAGAAACATTTCACCTCTAAAAACGAACCAGGGAGAAGATGATGAATACGTTTGCTGATTCGCTATTTTGGGTTCTAACAACTGGTGGTCTGTACTCATTTTATAGCACAAGACAAAGCAACGGAGTGCAAACGCTTGCTGTCAAATAAACATGAAGACCCAAATCATGAAACTGTTGCGAGGTAAACTATCTAAACTATCTAAGTTCTGCTCAGCCTGCCTGGTGAGGGACATTTGCAAGGTGTGTGGTGGTCTCACCCCCTACGGTCGCATATTCTCTTCGATACTATGACAAAAGCGGCACCAAGTCAGCTTGGAACGGTTAAAAGGGTCATGGCCATTCCAGGATCAGTTTCGCAAGACTGGTCTTCAGGCGTACTTCGTTTGAGAGCGAAGTTTTCCGCTCCAGGAGGGAAGGAACTATCACCACTGTCACAACCTTGTTGTCCTTTTTCACTCAGATTGAGGTTTGAATCACATGTCAACAAAGTCGTCCAGTCCTGCTTCCTCTTAATGAGATCTGCCTCCAAAATCCAGACAAAAGCTTTCACACTCCAGCCTGGAGAACTCGTCCATGCCTCCATGTTAGATGAGCTTAGGTTGGATTACTGCAGCTCCCTCCTGTCTGCCAAAAACAAAAGTCCCTTTCTCGCCTCTACTCATGTCAGAACACAGCAGCAAGGTTTCCTACTGGTTTTAACAGACAACACATCACCGGCTCCCTGTAACTGATTTTAGGATTGTACCGGCCACTTTTAAAGCAAGACTGGGTCGGGCCCCCGCCTACATAACGGAGATGGTTCTCATGTACGTTCCAGCCAGCAGCCTCAGATCCCAAACCGGACCCCATCTGGTTGGTCCTTACAACCTTAGGAGATAACTTAAAACTGACTCGTACAGAGTCAGCACAAAAGTGCTAGAACACATGAAGGCTTCCCTTCATGTGACGCTGTTGTTTTTATTTTATTTTATGTCTTTTCTTTTAACCTTTTTTGATCTTCCAAATTTTTAATACTTCCCTTAACTTTTAAATTTTTCATTTTTACCATTGTTGTTATATATTCTTCTACATTCATATTGTATTTGACTGCCTTTGCAGTTTTTAGATTAATATTGTTATTTATCAATCAATTAATCATTCTTTATTTGTACAACGCCAATTCAATCAATCAATCTTTATTTATGTACCGCCAATTCAAAACAGTTGTTGTCTCAAGGTGCTTTCCAGAAAGAGCAGGTCTAGACCAAACTCTTTATATAATTATCTACAGGACCCAACAAATTCCTCCGTGAGAAAACACTTGGCGCCAATGGAGAGAAAAAACTGCCCTTTAACGGGCAGAAACCTCGAGCAGATCCAAGACTGAGTATGGACGGCCTACTGCCACGACCGGTGGGGTTTGAAAAGAGATTAATAATACTAATAATAACAACAATAATAATTGTAATCATCATTATGATCATCTTGTGATGAGTGGACATCGAGCAGGTCCACAGCAGCAGATCTTCAGCCCCAACCACTGGGACTGCAGATCTACATGAGGCTGAAGAAGCACAAAGACTCCAGATAAGAAGTCAAGTTAGTGACATGCATTAATCCAGTAACATGCATTAACGTGAGTTAAGAGGGACAGTAAGAGAGGAAGAGAGAAAAGCTCACTGCCTCATGGGAGTTAAGAGTTAGCTTGGGCCAGCCTTAATTTTAAGGTTTATCATAAAGGAAGTTTTTAAGCCTACTCTTAAATGTAGAGAGGGTCCCCCCCCCCCCCCCCCCCCCGAACCCAGATTGGGAGACTGTTCCACAGGAGAAGAGACTGACGGCTGACCTCTCTGGCTCCCATTCTACTTCTGGAGACTGTAGGGACTACAAGTAGCCCTGCATGCTGAAAGCGCAGAGTTCTGGCAGGACAATATGGAACGATGAGCTCCTTCAGATACGTTGGTGCCTGATCGTTAAGGGTTTTGTACGTGAGCTGAAGGATTTTGAATTTGATTCTAGAATTTAACGGAAACCAATGCTATGGGAAGCTAATAAAGTAGAGATGTGTTCTCCTAACGTGGTTCTGGTTCTGGTCAGCACACGTGCAGCAGAGTTCTGGATCAGCTGGAGGGGCTTCAGAGACTTATGTTGACCGCCTACTAGTAGGGCATTACAGTAATCCAGCCTGGAAGTAACACATGCATGACTCATTTTTTAGATTCACCTGGTTTCATTGATAAGTACACTTGTGTGTCATCTTCATAGTTCAAGTTTATGGAGTGTTTCCTGATAATGTTCCCTAAAGGAAGCAGATACGATGTGAATAAAATTGGCCTAAGCACAGATCCCTGAGGAACTCCATGGGTAACATTGCTATTCATGGATGATTCATTGTTAACAAATACAAAGTGAGATCTGTCAAATAAATAAGACTCTAACCAATTGAATTACATTTTGATGGCCAATAGTAACAAATGCAGCACAAAGATCTACTAAGACCAGAACAGAGACCAGACCCTCATCAGATGCAATTAAAAGGCCATTTTGAAATTTGACCAGGACTGTTGTTAGAAATAATTAATAATAATAATAATTATTATTAGATTATTTATTAAAAACTTCTTAGACACTTTAATATCACTCAGCTTATGAGGAATTTCATAGTTTTTGAAACTAAACCTTTTTGTTCCTCTTAAAGCTTAGAGCCAATTTATGAACAATTTAATTCCCACCATTTTTCTTTCTGTCACGTGTTACGGTGGATTTCTCTCAGTAGACAAGAATGTTTGTGTGTTTTAGCGTCCATGCTGTTCTTCCCTCTGTCAGAAACAGTGAGGTGATGTTTGGCTAACTGCAGGCGGTGAGGTACAGCACCAGACTCCACCAGAGCGCCTGGAGTCTGCAGGGGGTAGGGACGTCATGAAGTGTCAGCCAGAATCTCATCATGTTTGGCTCCCAGCAGGGCGAAGGTCTTCATCCAAATCAGTTCATATAATGGACAGGATGAAACACAGCAAGCCCAGTCATGTGGTCTGAACTCGGAGACAGAATGGGGGCCATGTAAGAGTGATGTTTTCACCGATAATCAATCATTTAGAGACACATCAGACAGGGAATCTTGGCCCGTGTGGATGGGGGTGGAATCTAAAAAGGTCCAACTGGAAGGGATCAACAAAAGATTCGACGATGCTAGAGTTGTAATCCGACATTTGAGATGAATCTACTCAAATACTGTTGTTCAAGCTCATTTCTGTGTTACATTGAAACACCCACAGATTTAATATACTTCCTGCACAGACACATCTACATCTCCATGAAACAAGCAACAAACCGCAAAATCCAATATATTTTACAAAGCGAGAGAAACCCAAGGGGAGTATTTATCAAGACATTTGATACAGAACATGTCAGTAAAATACTGTAAAAATACTGGAAAGGCATGTCATCGGGGTGAATAGATGCCCTAACAGGGGAATAGAAGAACTCTCTATACCCGGGAGGGAAACCCCCCTTTTTTCAGAAAAAAGAGACAGAACGTTATAACAGGTTGGTCCCAAGAAATTACAGCTAGGACATTTAGGATCATAACCTGGATAGACCACCTGGCCAACCATGTGACAGGTATAATAGACCCAGCATGAAGTCAGTTGAGCGGGACCAAAGAAATGCCAGAAAAACCCAAAAGAAGCCAGGGTATATGTGAGCATCGCAGAGTTTTTTCATTTTTTGTTTTTTGTAGCCATCTCAGCCAACAAAATAAGGCTCTGTGAGAAATGGTATTACAAAGCACCAACGAAGTCTGTTCTTGGCCCAGCTCGTCTCTAAACGGGTCCATTCAAATAAAAGATGAGTGTGGCGCTTACAGAGGGGTCAGTTATGGATTTTCCTGCTTTAGAATCCACACAGCAGGAGGCTGACTAATACTCCACACCCTCGGCAGTGTCCAGAATGAAGGAGTGGTTAACCATGACAACAACACCGACGTCTTCATCACGTCCTTGTACTATGCTGCTACACACTTAAACGATCTGCCAGAGCTGTGGGTGGGACCGCCCAGAATGGATACCTGCCTATCCATGAAATGGTATCGGCGCTGGGACCTTCACAGTGTCGTGCCCTTCATCCAGTACGAGTGCTAGATATACCAGCGGCTATCCATATTTCACTGGAAAGAAGGCGTGGCTCAGGAGAAGCGTGAATCTGGAGAGAACTACACTTGAAGAGTTTGTTGAGGGCATGTAAACACTCCTTTCCGAATGAGAAGGAAGTTTTCGATTTAGATTTCATTTCCTTGCAGAGGGGTAGTATAAGACCTTTCACAATGACATTCGGAAATGGAGGGGAGCATGAAAACAATGTTTTGGAATAATTTGGCGATGTAGACCACAGATGAGAGATAAAGAATTAAGTAGGAACGTAAGAAATGAACTCTTCAAAAATATCCAAGAAAAAACGGCAGGAACCGTAACGGACTGAAGATGACAATTTTTATTCGTCAATTTAAGCTTATGCATCAATCCCACATCAGCAAAATGGATCGGAACCACTCACTTCACTATTTATGGGAAAATGAATGAAGCACTTAAAGAGCTGAAATAGGGTCCAGTCTATGTGTGAGACCTCTGTCCACGGCGTGGATCTGGGTTTCCAGGATGAAGCTCACGATGAAGAGTTTTATGCTTTAACATTACTTCAGTATAAGTTGATGTTAACGTAATATTTCCGGTGAGTTTTCCACACAACACATCCTCACTATTATCTCAATGTTTACTAAAGTCGTAATGTTGTAACGCTAGTCAAAGCAATGCCACTCTGAGGTTAAATGTGAATCACTTTTCTTCTCACCCTCCCTCCCGCCTCCAGTTGAAGTGAACATAAGTTACGATGAAGTTGATTCTTGGTTAAAAGCATTACAATAACAGCAGGAAAGAAACTGCTGTTAGCCGTGTGCTGAGCTCAGATAGATGTGGTGTGTTTCCGATAGATGCGCATGTAAACATAATTTCCGATTAGATCAATGCTCATTTAAACGGTCAACTAGAAACATTCTTTTAGAATTATCTTATTCAGAAAAAAAGAATCCAAACGCACCTCCTAACAAGAATGCACACATCATGTAGCATTTAGCTTTTTCCACCTACACAACCGACCTGACCCGTGTCAACGAGCATCAGTCATGTGTCAGGAGAACTGGTCCTGTGCAAAAAAGGCAATCCCGTCCTCCATATGCTGTGATTGCCGGGGACTGACCACCAGATGCAGCAGGATACAACGTCCTACTTCACTTGAGAGCAGCGGCACTAACTCACTAAATGGCAAGAGAACGAAAACTGAGTATTTTCAGCAAATATCCTCAAGATAGCTACTATGCCAAAAACCACTGATACAAACATTTGTTGGAAAACTTGGACATTTACATCCAGTGCAGGTTTCCTTAGAACAATGACAGCCCCATTTTCTAGTGCAATCCAAGACAAGCATTATTTTGTGTTCAACCTCTGTTAATTCATTTTTAATTCATATCTACTGATGGGAAATGTCATCCTGTAGTTAATAATCAAGAAGATCAATGTCAGACTTGTAAGACAGTGTACTAATAAGTGTCTCACCATGAATAAGTGAATAAGTGAAAAAATGCAACAAATTTGGACTACATATAGTCAATGGTTACGAAGCTATATCTGAAAAAAAGTTATTTCATATAAAGCTCCCCCTAGTGAGTAAAACATGAACAGTTAGAGTAGATCACAATCTACTCAAGATAGATAATGTCAAGTGGAATCATATGCGCCAGGTTTACACTAAATCGGAGCAATAGTTGAGAAAGTAAAGCCAGACAATTCTGAAGATGAGGCTCACCCTGTCGAAGAAAGACAACAGCCACAACTTCCTAATAGTTGGCCCAATTTAGTCCAGCTTTAGTGAATATGAATCAACTCAAAGATATCTGTCTTATTCTACTCAGGTTTTATTTTTCCATCTAAGGGGAGCTGCACTTACGGAAAAACATTGTTTTTCAGACTTAACTTCACTTTTAATCCGACTTATCAATAAGGGGGATTACTTGTACAACAGTGGATTGGGGACTTTTCGGGGATACATCTTGCCATCGGGGACCAACAACAGCATAGGCTCAGTTTCATACCGTTTTAATTGGGCAATAGGGGAAAGGAAAAATTGAAATATCCCACCCCTCCAAATTGGGCATTGACAGAAAAAGTTTGGTAAGCACTGGGTTAGGGTAGAGGTGATGCAAAAGGAAAAGAAACCAAACTTTGGTACATCTTACATTATTGAATGTGATCTGTAAGAGCTTGAGTTTGGCTCAAAACGGCCTCTGACTCGAGAGACTTAAATTAAGGCCCACCTGGTGCTCCCTCCATGTTAAACTCATCACTATATTATATCACACAGAGAACACAGAGGAAAACAACATCCCCGATGTGTTTCAACCAAATACGACACAAGGAGCTCAGAAACACAGAACCCATCAGTACATAAGTGTGTCCGTCACAACCAGGACTGTTTTTAAGGGAAAGAGTCTCAGAATGGGCTGAAACTACACATCTGGGGAATTATGGATGTATATGTTACACTTTACGATACAAGTTTCCCATAAATGAGATTAAATATCAGCACAGAAATGTCAATAAATATACGTGAGACAACGTAACGCCACTACTGATACTTCTATCATTACTAGCAGGGAGGAGACGCAAAGTGTTTTCACTAAAGTAGAATCACATGAAAGCCTCATCCCACGGTCCAAAAACAAGCATTATAGGTATTGACGGCGCTATATGTAAACTTTTCCTTTTATGGAGTATAAGACAAGATCAAACGTCATCTCAGTCAAGAGAATACGGCAAAAAAAAAATTCCCAGGTTTGTTTTTTATGTCTTGTTGTAAACACATCCTGTTTAAATTTTGGCATTTTTGTTTAGTGTTAAGGATTATTACGGTCCATCAGTGGCCGGACCTCAATCATGATTTGAAGCGTTCATGAAAAGTAAAATGCTTTTAACCCCATTGACATATTTTATGCACAATGGAAGATAATTTGATTATATTTTAGAATTTTTGTCTTCTTTCTACTCTGGATTTTCCAGTGTAGACTTGACTTAGATGAATAGATAGACAGACAGATACGCAGACAGACAGATCTGCTGGGTAACTATGTAAACCATAGTTGCGCCTTTTTACTGTTTGAATCAAAGTATTCGGCGGAATATCTTATTAAGAGATATTAGTTAGAAATCAAAAGACCAAAAATATAAAACCTGGCCATCAGAGTAAACATGAAGACCCAGCTTGTGAGGTCCAAGTCAGCAGGCGATGAACGGCTGCACCATGTGGGTTTGTCACTCCCCAGTCTTGGACTTCTCCACTTCCCAGGGAGCAGCCCAAGTATTCGCTGCAGCCACTCCAGCACCGCGAGGCCTCTGATCGCCCACCGAGTCCAATTTCCAGGCCGTTGAGGGCCCCCGTGAGCGGAGATGTAATATAAGTTCTGGTCTTGAACCTCACTGCTTCCCTTAGTATGCTTCCGGACTGTTGATATGTCACGCCTCCAAAACCTTTCCTATGTGAGAGTCCATACGATCGTGTCGTGTGCGTTTCAAACCAGAGAAAGTGTAAGTACTCAAACGTTACGGCTGAGAAGACTCCGTTAGTCCTGATGACATGTCGATCAGACGCAACAGGAAAAGAGCGATTTCAAACAAACGTGCCCTTTAAACTAATCTGCTGCTGAATGTAACCTTTCATTTCACATCTAATGCTCTTATTAAAATGTTGACTCTTCAACAGTTTCTCCTCTTCATCCTGCTGAGCGCCGCTTTTTCTCCGTTTGTCCTGAATACAAAGCCTTATTAGAAATATCTGGATGTAGCAGTGATGGATAAAGAGTGGCGAGGACAGAGACCGACACAGACCTACGATGATCCTCCTGAGTTTTCTGCATTCACGTGACGTCAATCAATCAGCCTTCAAAACCGGTTTTTGCGGGCCGGCACCGGTGAGTCCAGCTGAGCTGAGCCGTGATTATGATTCACTGAGCAGCAGGATTGAGAGACCGGCATTCTTTAGTCCAGAGGAAACGGATCAGGCTTTCTCCTGAGCGGGTTCTGTGCCTCTCGGGTCCCAGAATCAGCCAGTTGTGTCGCTGATGATGATGGAAGTGCCACTCAGTGGGATAACCGTGAAGTGATTGAGGGGGACATTAGATCTTTGTTTATTCAAGAGCCAGGTGCAGATAACAAGGAGCTGATTAGGAGTTACGTCTTCAGAGCGCAGTGTGATGTTTCACTTAAATCAGGAACAGAAAACTCATGGATACTGTCTCTCATGTGTTCACGCATTAATATCTGGGTTACACGTAGAATTGGCCGGTTTGACAAAATATAGGGCGGCGGATCATCATTTCGTTTTCATTTGGAGAGGAGGCGAATGATTTGGACGGGAGATTCATCAAGACAAAGCAAATTGTAATGTTATTTATAAAAAATGACTGCTTATTGTCAAATTTAGCAGAATGAATCTTTATTTTTGCTTTTAAATTTAATCCTTGACATGGTTTCAAATCTTATTTTTTTCTTTTCTATTTAAACTTCTTTTTTTTTTTTTTTATTCATTTTGAGAAATTTCCAACCCCGTTTAAAATGTTTTGGAATGTTCCGCACATTCCAGTGTACGAACTTAAACGGTATTACCATCCTGTGAAACCAACAGTGGCAGCCATGTGCGATGTGTAGGAGACACATCGCAAATGGCCGAAAGCCACAAGACATCGGAATCGTTTATAAAGAGACGCACTATTTTTAACGCTTCTCTTAGTGAATGCAGATATGATACGCAAAAGTGTCGCGATATTTTGATCAACCCCGGTGGCATCGGCAAACGTTCGCCCGCGTCCTCAGTACGTAAAAATTTAATTCTGTTGTTTGTATTTTTTTTATATCATATTAAGTCTGCCACGTTTTTATTGAGTTACTGGTTCGTAAATATGCGTTATAATGCTCCTAAGAAATCGTCAGATAGCTAGCTAACTAGAAACGTGGTGTCATCTTCCCGGGAAGCCGAGATCTCGTGGCCGGCGCCACAGGCCACACACCCTCCAACCTTTTTCAGGTCAACCAGGAGCTGCAAGCTTGGCAACGCCGCAGGAGAAATATGAACGCCGGGGGAGTGAGCACCAAGTCGTTTCTCTTTTTCCTTTTCAAGAACCAAATAGGGATGAGAGAGATTTGAAAATGATTTGATTTTCCTTTTCTAATTTGATTATGTTAGAAGTTTGTTTTTTCTTTTGCTTCAGCCTAGATGTGGTCGTCTACAAGGAATGACAGCGTTTTATTGAGCTGTCAATCGTCACTTTACTCCTCGTTAGTAACGGTTTATTCCGGGGCAGTATGAAGATGTTTGGGTTGGGTTCTAATCTCTTCCAACTGGTGTTGTCTGCATTACTTTCTAAGGTCTTTACCATCAATAGGAAATACAAGTGCAGCCCTGACCTCTAGGTGACCTTATTCTAACCTCTGACACAAAGATCAGCAACATCATTACCACTGGTAGGTGGTCCTAATGTTGTGGTTGATCGTAGCTTATTCTACACTGTAAAAATTGAAATCCTGGGGAAACTCAAAATATCAAAAAGCAATAGCATTTTGCGTTTTCTCGACTTTTTCTACTGTTGTTGACTCTAAGACGGTTTTCAAGTTTACACGCGAGTTCTTCCCACCAGGATCTTCTTGTTCACCTAGTTTTGGTGTTTAAGTCGGGCTTACGCTGAAATGATTGCCTCCATGTCATCCACTTCCCACTTTCAATAAACAGATTATCTTGTAGAATCCTGAAACTTCAAAATGTTGATAAATGAGGTGAAATCTTTTCTTCTTCTTTTTTTATATTGTATTTAATAAATGAGAAAATTAATAAATGAGAAAAATAAACACACGGCTTTAAATTACCCGAAACATTTAATCTAAATATCTCTAAAGATACAAAACAAACGTTTTTTTTTTCCGGACTGAGTGTAATAAAATATTCTAATTATCTATTGAGTTTATTAATTATTGTTTTACTATTTATTTATATCCATTTTATCTTTTCTACCTAATGAATGCTGAACATGTAGCCAATAATACTTACTAAACTGTTTACTTACAGGTGAATCTCGACCTGCAGTTCTACAGAATAAATGACTAATATAACGATATTAACTAGAACTATAATTATCTGAAGGAACTCCATTATTTGACAAAGTATTGACGACGTATATTTGACAGCCTGAGGCCGCCGTGAATTATTTTACACTATATATATAAAATAAAAGACAAAGAATAAAATACTAAAAGGCCGGAGCCTCTCGTGAAATGTCACCTCGCAATTCAAACGTGAGCCCCACCCACATTACCCAAGAACAGGAGAAACATGAAAATAAATGGTGTCTCACTTTTGCAGCGGGAGTCAATTTTTCAGAGCCTTTCTTTATTCACTGTCAGCGTCGAGAACGCAGCTCGAGAAATATGATCTGTACTTCTTCAAATGCATCCGCTGGGAATGTTCTAGGTTTGGTGCATACAAAAGGCCAGAGCGGTTTGCAAATGCAGCACAACGGCCCCCTCCAGCACAACGGCCCCCTCCATCACAACGGCCCCCCCAGCACAACGGACCCCTACATCACAACGCCCCCCACCATCACAACGCCCCCCACCAGCACAGCGGACTCCCCAGCACAACGGCCCCCTCCATCACAACGGCCCCCACCATCACAACGCCCCCCACCAGCACAGCGGCCTCCCCAGCACAAAGGCCCCCTCCAGCACAAAGGCCCCTCCTCCTTTGGAAAAAGCGGTGATTTCATATTTCAGGTCTAGGCAGTAAAAGATTTTTTGTCTTGGGGATATAATGGAGGTCTAGACGTTCAGTCAGAGAGACCTTCCTCACAGCACGACCACGGTTACTCTTCATCCAACTCTGCTATCCTCACCTTTCACATGTTTGGTCACAACTACCTGCTTCGTGCCGTGGAGCAGTAATTGATATCAACTGAACTCTTTCAGGTCGCCTCATGCATTCAATCACTGTCAGACCTTCATGCTCAGCCTCTTCATCACCTCGTCACCATCGGCTGCTGTCTTTAAATACGACCCTCTCCATCCATCCGGTTTTTGCGTGGAGCTAGTTCACACGCCCTCCACCACCACATCTCCACCTAGTCCTCGGAGATCCATCAGTTACTTCATTCATCAGTCTCAGCAGAGTCATCAGCCACCACCACCAGTATCCAGACTCCAGAGGATGGCTATTCTATGCTGCTGCTCAGAGCGGAGACCCTTAAAACACAATCCTCCAGAAAAGTCTGAGCGCCAGAGTTTTTCTAATGAACTCATTATCAAACATCTGCTGCTGTGATGAATCATTCATCTTTTCCACATCTCGTCTTCTTTGATTGAACTGTACACAGCACTACGTAAACTACATTAAATGTGAACAACTTCATGTGTTTTCTTGTTTTTAACGCAGCAGCACCGACACATGTTGAACATGAACGCACCTCGCCAGTTAATGAAAACGCGTGTTTTATTTACTAATACGCGCGAGCGACATACTAATACTTTTATTATTTATCGTTTTAAAATAAGATTCTCGTCCATATCTCCTCTAATGATTAATCTAATGTGTATCAGTGACTGGATGAACGCTGGTGTCCGACTACGAGCAGGGAGATGAGATGGGTTTATTAATTGACGTGCTGGCTATCGTAGTGCATTCTGGGATTTGTGGAATCCGTGGTATTTATGCTGTAAGCCAGAGGGTCAGTTTTTATAAAAATGAAATATTGTCTCATGGGCCAGATATATTTTGTGCGGGACGGATTTGGCCAGCGTCCCTTGAGTTTGATATCTGCCTTAAAAGATCGCAATGCACAAAATTAAATATAACAAAAAAAAAGTCTATTATGCACAAAATAAATAGGATCAGCTCTGAGATTAATACTCTACATGTTAAAGCCACATTCAGCAACAGAACTTTTTGTCTCTGTCGTTCAGTTTATCACTCACAAAAAGTGTCTGGAAAAACGTAGTTGTGTCATACCGAACAAAAATGGGCAGAACCGCTGTCTTTGGATGTGACACAATGTCTGACGTCTACAGAACATCCAGTGGAAAACACACAAGCACATCAGTTAGCAAAGGGCTGTAGTGGAAAATGATCCGACATCCTTTTCAGTAATGAGGATTATAAAGAAGAGGAAAACCCCAGTGACTCGCAGAAGTTAATAATCCTGCACACTATGCAATATCAATTTGCCAAATGCATGCCAGGAAGTAGGTCTTGTACTTCAGCAGGTTTGTTGTTTTGTTTATTTTCGACAGAGACAAAATAAAAAGGCTTAGGAGCGCGCAGCTCCTTATGCTTTGGTCACATGACCTACCTCTGGCTGTGGATAAGGACTACCATGCAGAGCTGCTGGAGAGAAAACACGATGGATGCTCACGGCGGTGAATCCCACAGACGCCGCCGCTGCTGTGGAGCTTCTACTGCTAGTCCTATGGTTTTAAATTAAGACTGAGGAGACATCAGGACTATATTTATATATATATTGTAGTATATTATTATCTATTATTTGTATTTGTACATTTTGTTGTTTTTATTATGTAAATTATGAGGTGTGCTGCTGCCCTCTTAGTTATGTAACATTTGTAAAGGCGATGCCTGATCTAGATGGGATATGTTCTAGTTAAATAAAATTACAAATAGTTTCTCTATATATTTTGTGTTATATATCTTTCCATTATAATTCAAACGGTTTCAAAGCAAAACAAAAGTGACAATTCCTGCCACTGAGTGGATCCCATCCTTTGTGAAACAGAAAGTGTGTGAACTGCCCTTTACGTGATCATTTTCAGATCATTTGCATTTGCAGAGGCTGGGTGGGCGCTCAAACTAGATGAAATAGATGCTCAGATTCCCCAACCTCAAAACATTTGATTATTGTGAAAAAGTTCAATATTTTCCATCAAATACATAGGAAAGTCAAAGTAATATACTCAAATATAAGTTCAAAACGCTGAAATATTTCACTTTTACGTGTAATGAATATAGAAGAAAGTGTTTTCCACTGATCAGTTACACAGTGGTGGCCCGCCAAAGTTAAATTTATCCCGCCAGAGTCTCAAAATGAACTAAAAACATGTTCGTTCTTCAACACGGCGAGCATCGAAGACACGTGTGGGTCATTTTAAGAGAATCCTGAAGGCAGCAGGTGGTCAAGGCCAGCAGGTGAAATAGAGTCAGATAATCCCACAGCTTTTGAATGCAATTGGCAAGCAAGATGGACTTCATGAAGAGGTGTTCCATCTTCTGACCGAAACCACCCTCTGCTCTCTGCTCGGTACAAGTTCAGCAGGCGAGGAACATATTTTCTCAGGTGGTGCTCTGAAGGTCTGTGAAGAATTCTTTGCCAGAAATCCGACAGAATCCCTAAGAAATCTGAACAACGCAAAGCGTTGTCATTTTGATTGTAAGGGAATCACTCATTCATCAGCCAATATCAAGTGACTGAACGTGTCTAAAACCAAAGAATGAACATTTGACTTAAGACGCAGCAAAGATGCCGTTAAAAGCTGCGTCATACATCAGAAGAAGGGATATTTGTGCCGTATCTGTGATGAAAACACAGATGGTTTATTTTCTCAATGAACTCAAATCATTCTAAAGATCAGGCCCACCACAAACTGTTTCATGAAGGGGGATTGTTTCAGACAGAGAAACTCTGTCCAGATGAGGGAACCTCTTTTCTATTTCACACAGCAGTGATGGGTCCAATTCTGACCTTTTCAATGTACAGTTTTCCTTGATTAGCTCATGATGATCCAGATGGAATGCCTTCCTTTGCTGGTGTGAGCAGCAATCTTTTTTTAACTGACTTCTTTTGTAAACCCAGCTGGAAACTGATTTCGCTGCAGTCAGACATATCAGAACAATGATTTCTGCTTCGTGCATCTGCAGACTAGTAGCAGCTACCGACGCTCCTACTACCTGATCCATCCTGGATCGAGCAGACACCTGTAGTTTAGGTGGTTTATGGTTAGAAGGATCGCAGGTGGAGTGAAATCCAGAGTGCAGCAGTACATTTCTCATGCTGCCTGATCCTGATACGGACTGTCATAAAATAGAAGTCTGTTGATTGGTCGAGACTTCCTACATGACAATAAATGCAGTCTTTTCCTGTTTAGACCAGAAAACAATTGTCTGAGGCGTCATTGTGTATTTAAATGAGTCAGTGACTGGTTGTAATGTTGTGGTTGATCGGTGTGTATTAGCCGGTATGATCAAGATCAACCTGATTTCAGAGCTGCTAATGTATTTTTCTCAGGAGCTCCGCCCTCATTGGGGCGCTTCTAAATGCCAACATCCAGTCTCAGAAAAGGAAAATAAAACCCTTATTTTGTTTCTGCCTCTGTCGGACTAATTCTTCATAATCAAATTAGAAAATGAAAATCAAACCAAACATTTTTAAATTTTTCTTTTGAATGGAAAAACAGCATTTTTCTTTTTTAATTTTGATTCTCGTATCTAATGACGGAAAAAATGTAATAACCGCTTCTGGGAAGAAAGAAAAATACGAAAACACACACAGACCAATCCTGTATTTGTCAAAAACACAAAACAGTTATCTACCAACATTAGACTCATCACCTTCTTCCTCATTGGTTTTTAAAGACAAAACATTTCTTCATCGTCTTTCTGGCACCCCTAAAAACATAAAAAGTCCCCTATAGAGCCAAAATTTAATTTTTCTGTTCCGGGCTACCGTACAAAAATGTTAGAGCAACACGGTGGCGTACAGAGAAGAGGACCCGCCTCCCGGGAGATGCCCAATGAGTTGAATTCCCCCGGCGGACGGCAATGACCCAACTGTTTCATGAGTTGGGTCTTCATGCTTACTTTCTTTGACAGCAAAGTTGCACACTCTGAATAATGACAGAATAACAATAACACAAAATAAAAACTTTAGACTGGCTGGGCACATTTGATCTACCGCTTTGTAATTTCATTCGTAGGGCCCACGTTGAGTTTAGTTCTGATTACTGAACTCTTGAACTTGGTTTCAAAGTGAACTGTTTCATTGTGACGTACATTCAGCTGCAACTATTCAGGCGTGATTAGCTATTAGGCATCCAGTCAGCCAGGAGATTTAGATCTTCATGGCCTTTATTTGCCACCCTAGTTTAGTGTCATAATTTAACCGAGGAGTTAGGTAGAGGAGTTTAGACTTTAGTCTTTAATTAACTGCTTGGTTTTTGCTGAGACTGTCAGGCTTCCTGCTCCGAAGGCTGAACGTAATCGTTTTCCACCAATATGAAATAATGAAGTATGAAGGGTAATTGTTAAACAAGTGTCCTCCTGGGAATCCTTACAAGATTGTACCTGACATGTGTGATATGTACGAGGTGCCGTGTGAGCATGGATTCACACACACACACACACACACACACACACACACACACACACACACACATACACACACACACAGACGTGGCCACGCAGAGACATTTGCAGATTAAACCCTATTAATGCAAACTCAAAACCCAAGTGACATCTCCAGCAGCGTAATGAGAAATTTAGCAGAAATCTGAGGCTGATTATCGGTTGCAAATCTACTGCCATGCCAGTAATCAGAGGAGTGAAGGGAACCCAGCAGTGAGCTGGAGCACTAATTAAACCGTACCTGCAACTTGTTTTCTGCCGTCCCTTTAACATGACAAAGCTGCCGAGGCCTGGAGGAGAATTAATGTGATGCTGCAGGAAGACCTTCTGCTTTCACAAATTGCTTTTTTTTTTGTTGTCGCGTCTCGTCTAATTATTAGGCTTGAATGTCTGATGAATAAACATCGCTACATGTTTGGGCTTTTTAAAAATTACCATTATTCAATTTGTCATCGTGGAATCTTTGGCATTCACTCACCGGTCGCAAACAAGTGTCCCGGTGTCAAAGTGCAAATCTGCAGTGGGGGCTGACGCAAAAATAAAATGATAATGGCCTCATGATATTCTAGTCGGCTCAGGTGTCGGAGGGTTAATCACAAAATTAACTTATCATCTTCCTGGATGAAGTAATTAAACCGTGCAGGACAAACTCTTCACATAATTGAGGCTGTATAATGAGGAAGACACATGCAGTCTGGGGGGGAGGGAGCGGACACAGATTTACAGATTGGTAATTAGGAAAGAGTCCACTTGGTGGAACCTGCAGGAGAAATGTTGTTCTACTTCTGGCACGGGTCTCTGACTGTGATATAAGAGCTGCCGCCGTAATGAGAGGACACCAACACTCTGCTTTCACACACCACTCATAATAAAGTGGCTTTGTTTGACTAAACCAGGCCAGTGGATTTATTTCATTCACACAAATAGACTGTAGACACGCCTCGCATTACTGGTTCGGTCTTTAAATACCGTTTCCCGTTGAGGAGTAGCGTCCGGCTAAAGGTCAAATGTCACCTGACTCTCAAAGTCTTTTTTCTTTTTGTTAAGTAGAGAAAGAAGGTTTTTGCTGTACATTATTATGAAAACCTTTTTTACTTACTGATGGAAGACAAAAAAGAGCTATTCTGGGTTTTAACAAATTTATCTATCAATCAATTAATGGATCAGTCCACCTTAGATAAGATCAGACAAGATGAACCTTTTAATAATAATTTTTAACCTATTAATCCTGAAGAATATTTTTAAATGCCAGAGTTACAATAACGAAACGATCTAATTATCGAGTAAAGACAAAAGAGCTTTTAGTGTGAGTGAAAAAGAGTTTAAATGTATGAAAAGTAAATCTAAAGTAGTGTCCGAGAATAAAAACGTGATAATGAACGACACATGATTATGAAGGTAATATTATTTATTAGTGTCTGATGTTTGAGCTGTTCTTCCTGCAGAATGGGGAGGAGTTAAACGGATTAAAGGCTGTTGGTAGAGAAGACCGCTGGTCCTCGGTAGTCTCAGTCTACTGAAGGTGCTCTGAGACTCCAGTGTGGCGGCAGGGCGTGAGAGGCATTGTCCGTAATTCTGTTACCAGGGCATCTTGCTCCCTTACTCCCCCACAGCGGTTCAGGTTCAAAGTTCAAATCCCCCTCTGGTGGTGGAGGCCTTTCTCTGAGGACTGCATCTTCTCCCATGGATGAACTAGTGGGTTCTCTCCAGGTACCCCGGCTTCCTCACTTAGTTCAAAAACATCAATAAAGGTTGAATTGGTGACTCTGAAAAATTGGCCGTTGGTGTGAATGCTTGTTTATCTCCGCATGCTCCCCTGACTCTCACCCCATGACTCTGGACAGGATGAGCGATGCTTAAAAATGGATAAAGAAACCTGACAGAAGGAAAACGGTTTGGTCTTAGCCCCAAAAAGGGATGCAGTTTACTGAATTCTGCACTTCTCAGATGATGGAGAATCTCCGTGAAGCCTGGACGCTGATGGACGTATAATGAGGAATGAAGGTTGGAGTTGGCAGGACTTCATGAAAAGGAAGCTCAAGAATAGGATTGCTTGCGATGCCCAGCAGTCTGTGCAAGAGGTGGTGAAGATTGGTTGGAATATCTTCACCATCCTAAAGCCATAGCTGAGACTACACTCAGCTCTAGCTTTTAAACTTTGACAGCAAAAAGTGCAAGGAGTCTTCCTCACTGAGCCTTTGCTGTGGTTCAAATGTGCAGTTCCATTAAAAGCTTCACTTCCAAAAACCGACTCTGTTGTGGAAATCTGAAACTAATGATGACTTTTATTAATAGTCTCTGCAAAGGGACCACAATGAAGATTTCCATGAGAACGAGACGGTATAGTCTTCCGTAGTTTCAGATGCCATGGACTAGGTCCTTGCATTTACGTCACCTTTGGTCGGTGGTTCACCAGCCTGCAGACAGAAGTGTGATAAACTCGGCTCCCTACTCCCACTAACTACACAATTGGTACGGTGCCCAGTTATGTCATCGTCTGGGGAGAGCTTCTTTGTAGTTTGGAAAACTACTTGTGGACGCAAGTTCCTATTTCACCCATAATGCTTTCTATCCGAGGCGATGTTGAATGTTAATGACTCGCATGAATCCACCTGGCTCTCTCAGTGACCTCTATCAGAGTTCTTCACGAGGACCAGCCAGTCTCCAGGTTGAAGATCATGTAGTGGTCCTGTACCTGTACCTGGTTCAGGGAGGTCTTCTGCCTCTGTCTGGATATCAGGGAACTCAGCATTTCATCCCCACAGCGACTGATAGAAGGTAATTGTCTTTTAATGGGACCAATTCTCGTGTATATTATGGACAAAATAGAATTTTAAAGGAAGTCCGACATCTTATTCTCCCGCTCATTTGCATGAAAACAACAAGAGTTCCATCCACATCGCTCCCGTTTCGTTGCAGCATTTGCTTAATTTGTTTTTCAAAGTACTATTTTCTCTCTGTGGCGCCACCATTGGCTGACTGACACACACAGGGTGTTCTCTCGAATCCACTAACGTCTGTTAGTGCCATACCTGAAAATGGCCAAACGCTCTCACTGTCTTCTCCGAAGAGTGTTTTAGAGATGGCGTTTGCGTCTCGTCTCTAATGACGGCAAGCAACAATCACATACCATACGTGTCAAACTTAAGGCCCGCGGGCCACGTCCGGCCCGCACAACAATTGTATCCCGTCCGCGGACAATATTACATTTTTATAATAACCTAATCCTAACCCCATGCCGTCAATCAATAGCGCCATCTCTTCTCCCTGCTCGTCTGTAGTCGGACATCAGCGATCGTCCGGTCACTCTGATAAACGTTAGATTAATCCTCAGAGGAGATGCTGTGGAGAACGGGAGGAGATATGGAGGGGAAATCTTTTTTTAAAACGATAAATAATAAAGGTATTAGTAAGTCGCCCGCCGTACTAGTCAATAGAACGCACGTTTTCATTACTTGGCAAGATCCGTTCACGTCCTCCAGCGGTTCAACATGTGTCGGTGCTGCTGCGTTAAAACGAGAAAACACATAAGGTTGATCACATTTAATGTGAAATACACTTTTATTCTGTTTATGGCTGTTTTCTACTTTTACAGTTTTATTTTGAAAGAACACTGAAATGTCTGAATTAGTCCAATCATTTACCCAGCGGCGTTTAAAGTTCTTTTTTGTTGGTGCTTAAAAAACGGATTGATTTTACATGTCATTTTTTAAACTTGTAAAATATACTTTTCTTGCTGTTATTTAATGCCTGTGGATAAAAAACTTTTCATTGGCAATTATTCTGTGAAACTCTGCTGATATAAAGGGAGACAAAAAAATTAGATAATCTGATCTATTTTGAATTTAATCTGTAATTTCAGTCATTTCTATTCCCTTGGTTTGTTCAGGATTCTATAAAATGAATGAAATACTATAATAATAATAATACCTCAGATTAAAAATGGCCAGTTTGACTCCGGTCCGGTCCCGATGTGAACTCCATGTTTACTTTTAGCCCCCTCCGTGATTGAGTTTGACACCCCTGCACCAGGCCAAACATCTTACCTTCTTTAGTTAAGTTCTTTATCAGAAGATGGTCTTTTTTTGTTTTGTTAATATTTATTGTAGTTACCATGTAACTACGTCTTTTCCCTCTGTTTCCATCAAAAAATAGTCAGAAAGTAGTTCATATAAGGGTACGTTTTTTTTGTGTGCACCTTAAACAAAAGCTCCTGTAGTGCAGACAGCCCATAATGCTGTTAGATTCAAAACAACACGAGTGACAATGAGCGCTTTGAACGCGGACGTGACTCGATGTTGATGTCTCGTTATCCTTTCAGGCCGCTGTTAAGCTCTTACCCAAGTGTAATAATTGTCTAATGAAGTGCATTTACATAATGGGGAATGATTTGACAGGCGGCGGCGTTTCGATGCAGCAGATGGAGTGCATGGTTTCATGTCAATATCAGACTCTGGCTCAGAGCGGATCCATACGTATCTGTGTAACAGGACTCCGATGTGTGCCTCAGCCCCTCGCGGCTAATGTTGGTTTAATGTGCAGGACTGTATCGCCGGAGGTATTATTAGGACCATTATGTTCCCCCAAAAGACAGCATCTGTCTCCTCTACATTTTCTGCATGGCGAGCACATGAATACAGCAAATCAATACAGAGAATGGCAATCATGAGAAACTGCTCAAGCGTCGGGGGAAAGTGCAACCCACCAAGCGGCACTCGCTGTTTAAGGGAACATACACGGGCTGCTTAGGCCTTGCTCAATTTATCGACTGCTGCAAGAAATCAACAGTGGCGAGCAGCTTAGCGGCTCTCTCCTCTCATAATAGACTCCATTCATACGGGCCTTTTATTCTGTGCGGCACGAGGTGACAAATGGACATAATGTCTGCCAGCCTGCCTCTGAATTTATTTGATTTCTTCCTCCTCCTTCCCCTCCTGTCCTGCCGTCACTTGCGATCCTCACTGATAGGTCTCGACGCTCTGAAGCATCCAGAGCAAATTCACTCTGCTCCTGTTAGCGCTCGTAGCCTTCAGGGTGTCAGGACCAATCCCTGTATGCGCGCCGCAGAGGGCTTGGGATGTGATGAGAAGAAAGAAGCCGGCCGTCGGATAAATCATAAAAAAATGGAAATAAAAATTGAATGTGAGAGAAGTTATGATAAAAAAAATATTTCAATTATTAATTTGGATTTTCTTCATAGTAATAGAGGAGAGGCGCATGATTCTATGCACTGCATCACAATTTCCAGAACCCCAGATGGTGAACCGAAAGGAAAATAGTTCCTATAAATCAGACGGACGTTTGCTTAAAACTACAACAACAAGAAAATGCATCTTCTCAGTCTGACATTCGTATTCAAAATGAACAAAATACATTTTGTGATTTTAGAAAGTTCATCAAAACACCATCAACTTTTTTTCACTCATTTAATAGAAGGGGGATTATCATAATTCCAGCCGGAGATGAGGAGCATTAATAATCAGACCGCTTTACTAGAGGTTTAAATAAATATGTCGGCCGCAGGAGCCTCACGCCGGTCATCTATCAGCTCACTCCCGGAGACGGGGGGGGGTCCCCGCGGGAGGATCATTCAACATTGGAGGATCCTGAGCAGCAGATGATCTATACAGTCCTAGAAAAAGGTTATTTATCGCTTTCATAATTAAATTTGGTATCTTGGTGGAGAGGCTTGTCACGCCGTGATTAATCAAGTCCCGCTGGCCGGGGCCGGAGAGGTCCAAGTAGCAGGTGCTGCTAGCTCCACCCTAAAACGCTGCCGCTCTGCACGAGAGTTGGACCGCATGCCAACATGGGGATCAGGTCTGATGGAGAGAAAGCATGGAAAAAAAAATAAACCAGGAATCAGATTCATAAAAAAACTGAGAGGGAGAAAAAACAGAATACATGCTTTTCTTCTGATTTATAGATCTGAGTGAACTAGATGGAAAAAATATTACTTTGTGGAGGAAAGAATAAATGAATATATCGGAATTAAGTAAAAGAAATAAGTGAGAGATCTCCCAGAAGCAGGTTCCATTACTTCCCCCCACGAGAGCTGCAGGAGGTGACGTGATCACGCATGTTTGTTTGTCCACATTATATCTGGAACAGTTGTCAGTGGGTTTTATTTTCATTTGCAATGGTGGATCTTGGGCCAAAGAAGAGAGAGAGAGAGAGATGAATACATTTTTGAAATGGATCCAAATGTGAATGAACATCAAGGTCCGCCATTTCCTTTGGCTGCTCGGGGTTTTGAAATATCATAATTTGCATAATTTCTATAATCATTTTAAGAACGAATCATGTGATAATATTTCTCTGATAAATTTGATATATATTATAGTAGTTTTTGGAGTATTATGAATTCCTTGTTGGATTATTAGTACACAACATCTCTTCAGAAGCTGCTCTCAGTCCTGCCACCTGCACAAGTTCTCAGACATCTCGGCCGTTGTGGGCCGGATCAGGGGGCTGAGAACGGGGAAGTGCTGGACTGTTTTGTGGAGTGGCACAGAACCACTTGCAACTCTTAGTCACAAAAACCAAGGATTTTGAGGGTCCACTTCAGGGAGTGGAGGACCAGTCTGAGCCCGGTCAGCATCAAGGGAACAGAGATGGACATCGTGGAGGATTACAGGTGCCTGCGTATCCACAGAAACAGCACTTTGGACCAAACACAAAGACTTTCTCTACAAGGTAGGTCAGAGCTGCCTATATCTTCAAAGGAGACTCCCATCTGTCTATGTCTTCAGAACCATACTGCCCTTTAATCATTGGGAGGTGGCCAGCATCATCTTCTATGTCGGCGTGTTCTGGGGCAGCAGGGTAAAGGCAGCTGATGGTTAGAGAGTCAATGAGCTCATCAGGAAAGCTGGTTCTGTCCTGGAGTGGATTTAGAGTTGGTGGTGGAGATGGATGTGATGGTGGAGGTGGAGGTGTCAGAGAGAAGGAAGCTAAGGACTCTGTTCAGGTCCTTCCAGGACACCTTCAGTAGTAGACTGTGTTCTCAGTTAGTGGAGCACCACCACAGAACCAGTGATCATTAAACCATTCAGTGTTTGTCTTATCTTATCTTCTCTTAACTTAACTCGTCCTATCTTGTCTCGTCTTACTCAATTTATCTAGTCTTATCTTAACTTTACTTACTCATCTTATAACGTCTTAACTTAACTTTACCTAATTTATCTTATCTTAACTTTACTTACTCATCTTATAACGTCTTAACTTAACTTTACCTAATTTATCTTATCTTAACTTTACTTAACTTACCTTGTTTCGCTTTAGTCTCATTCCACAACAACAGAATACAATGTCACAATATGTCTGCATACGAATATGAAAAATCTAAGTCTACTTACATTTGTACTTATATCTAGTGATAATGTCTGGCCGAAAATAAAGTATTATCATCCAAATCTCATTTTTAAAAGAACAAGGAGATGTTCTCCGGTACTTCTCCTGTGTTCACCTCAGATTAACGAGGATTAGAAGAGTAGACATTTCCATGCATCGATTAGCTGTTAGCAGACCTGCTGAGTGAGAGAAGGATGGAGGCGTTCCTGCCGTCATCAAGAGGCCTTTGAACCACAACAATGTGAGTGATGAATATGGAGAGGAGGAAGAGTTGGATGAAGTGATTTGACTGGCAGCGTGCTGAAAGGTGTTTCTACATTAGCGTCACTGGAGAGCTTTAAGCTCAGAGTCGTCGTAACAACAGAGCTGAGAGGGGATGAACCAGAGGACAACAGAAAGTCAATATCCGCAAAATGAACACGCCGTTTAATCCCACCTCCACCACAATGGCGTCCTCCATCACGCTGCTTCAGCTGAGCCTGTGCTCAGTCTGCCAGCCTGGAGGCAGCGGCAGAAGGTGTGTGGGGTTTATTGCACCGCCGTGTGTGTGTTTCTGTGATCAGGAGCTGTATGGATTACACTCTGCCAAAGCCAGGACTTGTTTTGAAAGGGCTGAAATTGGCGGAAGCCGTAAGAAATGTGACAGTTCTTGTGATGACTCGCTCTGATGATCATCATCTCACTTCCCTGACGAATGCGATTAAAATTGAGTCGTTATGTAAAGTCTGGATTAGCCAGGTTCCGACAATCTCCCATAAAACGTCCTTGAGCTACTTGCTGAGTGTTTATGTTAATCGACGGCGGTACAGTATGGGACCTGAGCTAAGCGGGCGACGTTCAGGTCTTTCATCTTTACGATGATGCCGCAGTCAGCGCCGCGGCCAGAATGTTCAAAGCGAACAGTCTGAAATGCGGAAGAGATTAACATTTTCATTTTCTGCTATAATGCCCCGTGTGGTTCATCTACAGCAGGTTAATAATGACCTGTCATCTGGGTTCTGAGGAGGCGTTGGTTTGGCTGTGTGGTAGGAAGAGGAAAAGTTACATCGTAACTTATGCTGAGGAGGTGAACTGAAATTATTCACAGTCAGAGTTTGTCTACATTGTGGTGTGGGAATGTTTGACACGCCTCAGCAGCGATAGACACGTCGGTCCATATGCTAAGGTTAGATTGTCAGTATAACATTTGGTTATTTGTGATGATGACACGGGGCTCAGAAGGACCACGAGGAGACCCTCACTGTATGTATAGTATAGAATATACCATAAACTGCAGAAGAGAGACTTTATGAAGATCAGCTTACTATGTACTCTACTCTTCAGTCAGTTATAGTTGCTTTTTACATCGTATCGTAAACCACAGACCGGTAGATTATTGCATCTACAATTGCACTATAACTATTTTTTTTCGTGCCATAATTACTGCGTATTATCAGATCCATCCATCCATCTACAAGATAGGACCCGTGGTTTCTGTGTCTGTGTAGCGGTTAAACAAAACTTTTTTTTTTGCTTACGGATCTGTGTGGATCTGTGTGAATATTTGCGGATCTGTTTGGATCTGTGTGGATC
The DNA here is from genome assembly GCA_037951165.1 of Lophius americanus. Taxonomy (NCBI): domain Eukaryota; kingdom Metazoa; phylum Chordata; class Actinopteri; order Lophiiformes; family Lophiidae; genus Lophius; species Lophius americanus. The sequence continues at coordinate 92,420 of JBBDHG010000275.1, read as the reverse complement.
TGTGTGAATCTTTCCGGATCTGTGTGGATCTGTGTGAGTATTTGCAGATCTGTCTGGAGCAGGAATAATGAAAAGAACCTTCTTCCCACAGAGAAGCATTGGGGTGATCCAGTCATCTCTGGAGGTGCCTGTTTTCCCCGGCACTGTGGCGTGTGGTGGTGAAGATGGTTGCCATCAAGTATGAGGAAAAACTAGTGGAAAACATCCCACCATGTATATTCTTTAAGTATCAAAATCAATCATTTAAAGTGAGATGCTGTAATTGTGATGTTTGGTAGTTTCTTCTATGAGACTCACATAGTTCATCATAAATGCTCTTTTTTCATAAATGAACAAATGAGGAAGGGAAAAGGAATTAAAGTCTAACGGTTTCTCTGAAATTAATTTGAGTTGCGATATGCAGCGGTACAAATGATAAATAGTGGAATAGTATTTCATCATAAAATACATAATTACCTGTACCTGTCTGTAAATGTACGCAGTAAAAGTCCTCTCTCTCTCTCTCTCTCTCTCTCTCTCTCTCTCTCTCTCTCTCTCTCTCTCTCTCTCTCTCTCTCTCTCTCTCTCTCTCTCTCTCTCTCTCTCTCTCTCTCTCTCTCTCTCTCTCTCTCTCTCTCTCTCTCTCTCTCTCTCTCATTTTTTTTGATTGATCAAAGATTTAAACTCTGTTAGATTTTTTTTATCTCTATTCCTTTGAATATAATTATTATCAGATTGTACGAGCGTGTTGCAGGTAACTCTTGTTTGAATGTTGACATCATCATGACTGAAACATCAGGCGCTTCAGTAAAGACAATCCCTCTTCTGGACTGTTGTGCTTAAAATTCTTTCTGCATGGATTTAGTGATTATCTACCCCACGGCCTTCATGTCAGTGCCATCCCATAGTATCCTGTCTGAATGCTGTGCCGTGGATCTCTGTGCCGGCCTGACGCCCACCTGCTGGCTGCGTGCTGTTCGCACACCAGCGGGGGGTTTTCTCTCTGTGTTGTCCCGCAGCTCTATCCCCTCACCTCACCGCTGTCCTGCGGCCCCCCAGCCTCAGATGCTTAATTACGTCTTGTCTGAGCTGTGATTACCTCCCATCGGGCCCGACGGCATGATGCCGTATCCAAGCCAAGTAAACTTCCTCCCAGCGCACCGGGGCGTCCAAACACCTGGCTAATAACGATTCATGCAGCTGCCAATCTGGCTCAGCCGCGCCATCAATATTCCTGTCTGCAGGAATACTTCAATTAGGAGACAAGGGTTTGGACACGGAGACGGGGGACAGAAACATAGACTGAGACCGCCAGCCGCTGGCAGGTAAATGTTCCGATTCACCAGACTCTCACTTTAAATGACTGGTTTGTGTGTATTTCACGTATTTTAGCTGTTTTGATGGTTGGTGGGGTATTTTTCCCTCCCACATTGCCTCTTCTATGATTAATATCCAGAATAGCAAGTAAGATTAGTAAACTTATTTAAGTTAGCTTATCTAAAGTAAATAAAAGAAGATGAAGAGTGTTTTTACCAGAAAATGTCAAACTGTCGATTTGTAATCAGGTATTTGCAGGTATTCCTGTTGCTGTTTGGGTTATTTGGAGAAAATCATTTGAAGTAATTAGTCAAAATCTTTGATTAAAAATGATGGTTTCAAATGTGAAGTGTAATAATAAAACAAATAAACGAATAAACATGACAAGAAGAAGGTGATGATCAAATAGATAAGTAATGGCTTAATGGCTCTATGGAGTTTCCACTTCTGATGGTTCTGTTATTGTAAACGTGATCTAACTAACGATTAAATATTTAACCATATCAGGTTTAATAATATACATTTTTTTTACATAGTAAGGATTATACATTGGCATTTACGTGACATAACATTATAACCAATGATAGGTGACGTCAGAATAACCTTCATAATCTCCGTTATAATGTCCGTCAGTAAATAATTCAACATTTTGTCCTGAAGCTGATTCGTCAGAAGCACAAAACATGGGAAATCATAAAGATCCAAGGGACTTGTGGAGCCAAAGCTGTCGAAGAAAGGATAACTGGTGAACAGGGTCAGAGTTCACCCTGTGTATCTAAAGGCTCACTGATGAACATGTGCGATGAAGGCCGACTCGTGGCGTCTCATTCCACTGACGAGCTTCTGCAGCACAAACTGTTGAAACATTGGTTAAGTAGTTCTGATAGAAATAACACAAAGTGACATCACTGACACAATATTAGACTTTTGGTTTTAATGTTGGGTCGGGATTGTTTATTTTTCGTGTTTTAAATTAGTGTCAAAGAAACCCACATTTCATTTGGTTTTCAAACCATCGTCACTTTTCAGGGTTCAGAAATCACATCTACACGTCAATAAAAATACTGAAATGTTTTAACTGATTTTCCTCCTGTGACACACCCGACCATAAACCAGCGGGGGGGAAAAGTGAACTGAAAACGGGCTTTGATTGTAGAATCAAGTCTTATCTTTCCTTTGTGGCCAAAAGGAGGAGAGTCAATGCAAAACCCTTTGTGTCTGTAATGGAGTCTTATTCAGAATATACATCTTCACATGTTTACACATGACGGACACTGTTGTAATAGAACTGATGAAGGTTATCACGGATCAGGCAGAACTTTCTCACCCACACCTGTTGACTGCCAGAGGTGGATGGTCTGCCAGAAGAAAAGTATTTAAGTTTGACGACCCATTGGTCGTCCTGATGGGTCAAGTGCAGATCATTTATTTGATATTTTGGTCCTGTATGTATGTGCTGTGTATAAAAACGCTTTATTAGTATTATTATTATGATGAGTTGTCACAAATATTTTATGATTATTAATCATTCATTTTATCGTGTTTTTTCCGTTTCCTTTGTAACGTTTTGTCAAACCTTCTCAGCTCGATAAAAAGGTTAAATAAAGAAAGTAGGATAAAGAATTGGAATATGAAGTGTGGTGCAGATGAATGGTTAAATTATTAATAATAAGTCATTCACAGTGAATCACGGATAAACGGTTATGGTAATGAATTTATGTATAATCAATTTGAATACGTATCAGATATTATAATACAGGTATGTATTGTATCATAGAATATAGAATATAATATAACACAATTAGTAATTTATGGAGAAGGGAAAGGAATACATACGTTTGTATTTCTTCTCATTCCTATTCAAATATGTAAACCAACACTATTGAATTTATTTTGCTTTATGCTTTTCATTGTATGTGAATATTATTGTTTTTCTGTTCTATCCACTATGCTTTGTTGTTGTTTTAAATATTTGAAATTAACATTACTACGAAATTAAATTGAAATCATTTTTGACCCATCACTGAGGGCCGGTGGGCCCCAGGGAACAGTTTGGACCTGAGACTCCTGCTCAGCGACCCCATGACCTGTGGACTCCAGGCGCTGTCCAGGGATCGTGATGCTGAACTTCAGATTGCTGATGACCTCATTAGCTACAGCTGCCAGGATGTATCTGTATATCAGCTCAAACGTTAGGCACTAGTTCTTTTTGTCACCATGATGACATTTTGCCAAAGTGAAAATCTTTCTTCTTTATATTTTTCTTCACGTTGTGTACAGTAGGCTCTGTTCTGATCCGCGCCGCGGACAGCTTATGACTCCCTGGGTGGCATGTCTTAATCACGCTGAACAGTGGGGAGAGCCTCAGAACCCCTCTCTGCTAATGACAGCAGCAGTGAGAACAGAGGATGCGGCAGGAGGGGCGCACTGAAAACTCGAGGCCGGGGTGATTATCTGCAATTACTCTGATTACTGAGCCCTTCATTTGAATGACTAAGGTGAAATTCATTAAATGTTACTACCAAACTGAGTTGGTGTTCATTAGAAAGTCAATGAACAGGGCCTGGATGGAATCTGGGTTGTGAGAAACCACGGGACAGTTTGGGTTTGATCACGAACGATCGGACAAATGTTCAGCCCATTTTACGTCACGCCTTCATTCTTTGGCTCTATTTGCTCTTCTAAAACTAAAACCCAGCAAATGCCGATTACATTTAATCAAAGCACTTTTATCGTCCTAGTTACGACATCTGTTAATGTCGACTTCCCCCCCAAAAAACAGGTTTTCGCTTATTCTCTCTACAGCCTAAGACAAATAATGCAGCTAGCGAGCGCCACATCCAGTGATCAATCATATCACCTCTCTGAACCTGCTATGCAATTTATTAAACGCCGAACAAATGGGCCGGAGCAAGCGAGCGGCTGTTCCCAGGGCCAGGGAATGTAAATCTAAGCGGGGTAACAAATTAGTCAGACCTCCTGCTTTTTTTTTTCCTGCTTGCATGCTAAAAGGCCTGGTGGCAAACAAAGAAACCAAAGACAGGAATTATAACCGCAAAGATTATGGACTAAATTTGTATTTGTAGGCAGACGGGTAGAAGTGTTGGGTAGTGACGCACTATGGTAATATACTACAAAAAAATACAGCTTTTATAAGATTTTCAGCCTCTCATGTAATCACTATTTCATTATGATAAAAAATACAACTTTTGTATATGAACTCAATAACACTGAATAATCATCGTTTCTTAAACATCTGCGCCTGTTTGAATGAAGCAGAGCATAGGAGAACAAAGCTACAGACATTGCAGAATAAAGGAGGATGAAGTCCATCCAGAATGATCCTAGAGATGGAGATCTAGATTAGGTTCGGTCAGAAAGACTATCCTCACAGCACGACCACGGTTACTGCTCATCCCACTCTGTTATGCCCACCTTTCACACCTGCTTTGTCTAAACGACCTGCTTCACGCCCTGGTTCAGTAATGGATATCAGCTGCATGCTTTCAGATAATCTCATCCATCCAATCCCTGACACACCTGCATGCTCAGCCTCATCACCATCAGCCTCAGCAGAGTCACCAGCCACCACCACCAGTATCCAGACTCCAGAGGGGCGATATTCCATGTAGCTGCTCAGGGCAGACCCTTCCATCACATATTCCCAGAAGAGTCTGAACGTCAAAGACTTTCTAATGGACTCATTTTAAACATGTGCTGCTGTAATAAATCATTTGTCTTTTCCACATCTCGTCTTCTCTGACTGAATTAATAATGGACCGTGTTCTGTGGGCCTGTATTAGTCTGGTTCCCAGTAATCAGGTGGCATCATGTTGGTTTCCATTCACATCTGTTGCAAATGTTTTGGAATGCATCTCAGAATCAAATGAGGCACCAGGTAGGAGCTCAGAGGTGCTGAAGTCCCCAGAAAACCAAGAGCGCCTCCAGGAAAAATAAACACTAGATATTTTATAAAACAAACAGAATGGGTTTTTTTTTTGCTGATACAGCTGATTTGTTAATACAGTGCTGCAGAACGTAAACCAGGCTAGAGTGACAGTGAACCAAGTAGTTCCAGCTCCAGTGGTGTTAAAAGATCTCCTGATGAAGGATGCTGAAAGTCACTGATCAGAACCAAGAAAAGAAGAGGAGGGAGATGAAGAGGGGAACCTGCCAGCACTGGCTGCTGAGAGGTGCCTGTAGATGATATTTATTCAAACTGATTTCTCTGACACGTCACGTCACATCAGTCAGCTGTGAACACAGCTCTTCCTGTCTGTCATTTGAAAAACTTTTTGAGGGTCAGCAGCAGGGACTCACGGACCAGGAACCTGGTACCGCTGCCTACCAACTCCCACAGAACCGGGCTTCTGAAAAGTTATCTTCACATTTAACCACAGGTTTGTGTTGCCGTGGCATAAATGTGAGACGACAGCGAGACAACATGTCTATAAGCGTGTGTAAGGTTTGTAATTCAATCAAACAACCTTCAGAACCAGATTTCTCCAGACCAGAGGACCGTTTGCCCTCATCCAATCCTTCCACCTCCCCACAAGAGGTCCGTGGGGTCAAAGTTCAAGCAGACTTTGGGTGTGCGCTGTCTCGCTATTGTCCTGCTCTCCTCTGTATCGGCAGTCAAGTGAACAACCAGTATCGGAATTAGATCAATCCACTCTGTACGTTCAAATCCAAGCCTTGATCACAAAATGAGTGACGTTAAAATAAATCAGGTCGGGAAACATTTTGTCTATAATGAAAAGAAATACGACATATCTGTCACGACAATCAATCAAACAATACATTGAGTTTTTGGTTTTGTCTCATCTAAATTATTGCTCAGTGCTTTGGTCCGGTTCTTCATCAGGTAACAAAATAAAATGACAGCTGGTCCAGAAAATGGCAGCGCATATTTCTCTGTCCTGTGGTTTCAGATCAAATGTGACTAAAAGATTTAGATTTCTGTATTTGCTGATGAAGTTTAAGAACGTGAAAACGACACAGAATCCTCTTGAATTTTAAAACGGATTATCTTTCAGCACGGATGCACATAATTCAACAAAGCTCTCAGCAGGAGGCTGTTTCACTTTATCGAAAGCCCAAACCAAATCAACTCATCATACAGTTTTAGATACAGAAGCAATGAGAGAAAGAATTCTCTCCCAAATAATATTAACGTCAGAATAACATGTACAGTTTAAAAACATTACTCAAAGGGTACCATTTAAAACGGAATGTCAGTAAGTAATATGTATGGTTTGTGTGTCCTGGCCATTTCTGGGTTAAACGGTATCTTTTTTGTAAAAGCAGCAGGAATTTCAGTTGAAGCTGATTTATTGTTCTTGAGTTTTTTTCATTTAAATGTGTTATTTTTTGTTGTCATTGTGTTACTGAAAAGTGATTAGTATGAATGTATGATTTGTAAAGTGCATTATAAATTAAATGTATTATTATTATTTGTATTGCTATCATGTTAAGTGTGTAGACCCTAAGGATAAAACTGGATTTTAATAAACAAACAAAGAAGTGATTGTTTGAACAACTGGTGATTTAGTAGCTATTTTCTATTAAATATACACTAAACACAATGTTGATGTCTTGTAAGGTCAGGAAGTACATTACACACAAACTGTGATCATTGATGTTTTTTCTAGATCCATCTCAGAAGTAATTATACTGCCTTGGATTAAATGTCGGAATTAAAATGGTTTAATATCTTTAGCAGAACAGTTTTTGTTATAATTGGCTTTATAGGATACCTACTTTAATTTACTCATTGCAATTTTGATTAATTTGGATTATTTTACCATCAAGCCCATAATAAAGACCTTTAGTATCATATGGTATGTGTGTAAAATTTGGCTCGGGGGAGAAGCTGCAGACCACCCTTTTAGCCGAGTTGCCCAGAAGATTCACCTCGGCTTGGAGGATTCACCTCGGCTTGGAGGATTCACCTCGGCTTGGAGGATTCACCTCGGCTTGGAGGATTCACCTCGGCTTGGAGGATTCACCTCGGCTTGGAGGATTCACCTCGGCTTGGAGGATTCACCTCGGCTTGGAGGATTCACCTCGGCTTGGAGGATTCACCTCGGCTTGGAGGATTCACCTCGGCTTGGAGGATTCACCTCGGCTGGGCTCTTGAGTTGAATATCGTCCGTTGTCGTGCAAAGTTGAATCCTGTCGCTTCTAGTTGTTCTGAATAATTGAGTACGATCCCCTATTTGTCAAAACACAAACCACAGCAACAGCTTAAAAAGCAACAATCCCTCTCGGTCTGTACCAACATGGCGGCTTCCATGAGGAAACCAGGAGCTGCTCTATATATATGTGTGTTTTATGAACAAACATTAAAAAACATTTATACTCAAGTACACAGAAAAACCTAGTTCGACGTATTATATTCCGTTTAAAGGTCGGTTTGTGACCGTTGTAGTTGTCCCAGAGACGATGACATTCAGCGTCCACACACACACACACACACACACACACACAGTAAAAAGGAATAATAATGAATTAACCGAATCATTTCTGCTAAAGACCCAGACAGTCATTGATTATTATTTCACCATTTTATTGAAGCACATAATTTGACATTATCAACCAACAGTGATTGTTCATGGAGTCATTATTTTTGTCAGGGTGGGTTTCAGACATCAGTCAGGAACCAACACGGCGGTCTAAACTGTTGGAAGACTAGGCAGCTCAATTTATTTTCTCCAGTACTCATCACGGATGGAAATGGCATCACATCCTTTTAACAATGAATAGCGGCCTCGTAGCGATGGGCCGACCCAGTCGTGAACTTTCCGGTATCTTTTACAAACAGACTTCCACCTGAAAATGGCAAAATGTTTGAAATCCCTCCGTTAGATTTCCTGGGCACAATATGAGAATTTTCTTTTTTTCTTCCTTCCCTCTGTGTTAACACTCCCCAAACCTCACCTTTCATCTGGTCACTTTAAATTCATATTCTCTGACTGGATGATTACTTTGACACCGACTGCCTTTGAGCTCCTGTAGCTTAATTATCATGCAACCGTGCCGAGGAAAACGAGCTATTGCCTTTTCCTTTGTGCCGCTGCGATGGCATTTTTAATACAGGAGGTGCAAAATACTGATTTGGCAGCTCAGACCTGGTGTCACATAGTCGTGGTCAGGGTTGAGCTAAAGGAGGGGCTCGAATGAGAAACCGTGAGAGCGGAGGTCCAGCTGTGAACTTCCAGCTAAATCGGCCCAAATTGACAGAAATAATTTTAATTTTAATTATTTCTGTCATTAGTAGAGAAATGTCATGGAAAAGAAACTCTACAGTGTGACTAACACCCCGTTCTTCACACTTGTCTGTTTCACCAACTTCTAATCCTCTATTGACGTCCACGGTGACTTTCATGCAAATCCGTCCAAAACATTTTGAGTTATCTTGATAAAAATGTTTTATTAGACAGTTATACTCTGAAGAGAGCTACCGTATGAAGAAAGTAACTATCTTGAGAGTTAACATCTGCTGAGAGTTAATTTCTGATTAGAAAGCATATCTGAAGAGTGTTACAATCCACGAGGGTAGCTATCTGAAGAGAGTAAATATCTGGAAAGACTTACCATCACAAGAGTTACCATCACAAGAGTTACCATCACAAGAGTTACCATCACAAGAGTTACCATCTGAAGAGTTACCATCTGAAGAGTTACCATCACAAGAGTTGCCATCTGAAGAGTTGCCATCTGAAGAGTTGCCATCACAAGAGTTACCATCACAAGAGTTACCATCTGAAGAGTAACCATCTGAAGAGTAACCATCACAAGAGTTACCATCACAAGAGTAACCATCACAAGAGTAACCATCACAAGAGTTACCATCACAAGAGTTACCATCACAAGAGTTACCATCACAAGAGTTACCATCACAAGAGTTACCATCTGAAGAGTAACCATCACAAGAGTTACCATCACAAGAGTTACCATCACAAGAGTTACCATCTGAAGAGTTACCATCACAAGAGTTGCCATCTGAAGAGTTGCCATCTGAAGAGTTACCATCACAAGAGTTACCATCACAAGAGTTACCATCACAAGAGTTACCATCACAAGAGTTACCATCTGAAGAGTTACCATCACAAGAGTTACCATCACAAGAGTTACCATCTGAAGAGTTACCATCACAAGAGTTACCATCACAAGAGTTACCATCTGAAGAGTAACCATCACAAGAGTTACCATCACAAGAGTTACCATCACAAGAGTTACCATCACAAGAGTAACTATCTGAATAGTTACGATCACAAGAGTTGCCATCACAAGAGTTACCATCACAAGAGTTACCATCACAAGAGTTACCATCACAAGAGTTACCATCACAAGAGTTGCCATCTGAAGAGTTGCCATCTGAAGAGTAACCATCACAAGCGTTACCATCACAAGAGTTGCCATCACAAGAGTAACCATCTGAAGAGTTACCATCACAAGAGTTGACATCACAAGAGTTGCCATCTGAAGAGTTACCATCACAAGAGTAACTATCTGAAGAGTTACCATCTGAAGAGTTACCAGCTGAAGAGTTACCATCTGAAGAGTTACCATCTGAAGAGTTACCATCTGAAGAGTTACCATCACAAGAGTTACCATCACAAGAGTTACCATCACAAGAGTTACCATCACAAGAGTTACCATCACAAGAGTTACCATCTGAAGAGTTACCATCTGAAGAGTTACCATCACAAAGAGTTACCATCACAAAGAGTTACCATCACAAAGAGTTACCAACTGAAGAGAGCAAGTATCAGTAGATAACCTGCTACATGGTTATCTGCTTTATACCTCAAATAATTGTATAAGGGCACCATCCAAAGTTAATTTGGGAAATTATGAAACTTAGAAATCAATCAATTCTTAATTTGGTTAAACTTAAAAATCAGACGTCTGAAAGTCATGAACTCTTTTAAAAAGTACTTTCATTTCTCTTCCAGAACAAAAGAGAGGACACCTGTTATGCTTAAATATGAATATGTTTATTCAACTACACACTAAACATACCAGGATAGAGTTTGAGAAATAGATAATAATGTGAGAGAGGAGTCAGCTGTAGACTCCTCCGCAGGTGACGATCATCGCCGCCCTATGGAGACTGGACGGACGGACACACACACACACACACACACACACACACACACACACACACACACACACACACACACACACACACACACACACACACACACACACACACACACACACACACACAGGTCCCTTCAGTCTAGCGTGTAAAAACCAATTTACAAGAAGAGTCGAAACTTCTAAAGGAAAATTAACTTTGTGCAGGTCTGACAGTCTTAGAATGAAAAGGGATTAAAAATCAACTCTTGAGAGCAGGTTCAAACAAAAGTACAAAGTTTTCATTTAAACAATCAGTTCAATACAAATACAAAGTATAACTGAGCGCCGGAAAATCAACGAAAGTCGAAAACACACAACTTAGAAAAAGGCTTGAGAGCTACACCGGTTAAGAGCTCAAGAGGGTGAAGATGTTAAGAGTGTAGAAGAACGAGCCAGAACAAGAACAACGTCAAATCAGAAGAAAAAAAGAAACTGAAGACAAAGAAAAGGGAGTCGATTATAATTTCAGAATTCAGAAACAAAGTTTGATAAACAAAAGGTTCTGATTATCGAAAACAAAGTAGCAAATAATCCAGATGAAAGTACAAACTAAACGATGAACACAAAAACTTACGGAGGAGGAGGAGGCGGGGAGGCACAAGGGAGCAGGACTGGAGATGGACCAGACCATTGGCAGGTTTACCGGGTAAGAAAGGCAGACGGTCTGAAGAGAGGGAGAGCAAGACACAGACTACAAAACACAAGACAAATGGGAAACAGGTGAGTGATGAGGACAGGTGACAACATTAAACCATCAAGCAGGAGACGCTGGGAAACCGGATTCACGCACACACATGAAGACACAGACCAGAGGAAGAGTACATTGGGTCCAAGAAGGAAATGAAAGTAGAACCAAATCTTCAAAATAAAACAGGAAACACAATCTACAACTACGAGATAAAACAGAACAGTTTGTCAGGACAAACTGGACTTTGTTCGGTTCGGGAACAGGAAAGCGATTGGATCCTGAGTAATTGGGTCCAACCCCCAGCCGTGTGTGTCTTCTGTCCTCGTATGTTACTGAAGAGAACCTGAACTCTACATCAAGCGCCCTGATGAAGACTTTGTGCCGACACGCATAAGCGAACGTACATTCTGAGGTGACTGTAAAGACTTGAGATGTTCTACCTTCTCTAAATTGTTTGGAATGAGCTCCCTAGATTATGGATTTAGCACCCCACCGAGAACCCATGATAGAAGCTCAACCTATTTCTCTACAGACAGGTTAGAATCCTTAGACTAAGTTGATGGTTTTATTCAGTCAGTATTTGCATACTGACCTTTTTCTGTATTATAGCGGTATCTGTCTGTGACCGGTTTTGTCATCAACAGGGACGCATTGACCCAGATGATACCGGCGCTGCTGCGGTCCCAGACGTATGGGTGCACAGCCGGGACCGTCTGGAGCTGCTCTTCACTCCATCAGGGCCTCAGGTGAGAGCTGGTGTTCAGAAACTGAGACGCCTGGAGTGAATTATTTTTCTTCAAATGATCAGAAGAGAAGATTTTTTTTCTTCAGCGGGTATACAGAAGAAAAAAAAACTTTCTACATTCACATTTGGGTTTCTGGACGGTCTGCGGACCCTCAGAGAGTGAGGGGACTCTTGTTTTGCCGGTTGGGACATGAAGAATTGTCATGAGGGAGGCTTAAATGATTGTTTTCTGAGGAAAATTAAAGCACACCCAGCATAAGATTCTGTCTATCTTATGCTGCCTACACACTACAGGATGAAATGCTACGTCGTTGGGTGGGCGTGGCCCAATTTGTGGCTTATTGTGGCCCAATTTGTGGCTTATCTCAAACGACCATTTGTCCAAATAATTCCCAGGTGTTTGTGGTAAATATGATTATCTCACTGCTCCCGATCGAGTCAGAGCCTCCCTGATTTTGAATCATAAATATTAAACATGTTTGCATTTACAACGTGTCACACGGGAGATATAACAGTAGGACCGACGAGGACCTCCATCGTCCTCCATGTTTGTTTTTTCTTCTTAAGTCACGTGAGTTTCTCTGAGATCTGGTGTCTGTGGAATCTCCACTTTGATGAATTGTCTAGTGTGTGTGTGTGTTTGAAAGATTACATTTCTAAAAATTATCTTTAAAAACTGTCCTTATGTCTTTGGTTTCCCACTTCTTAAAATCAGTTAAGATTTGATTTCTGTGTCTCACACGTTGTAAAGATCCGGAACAAACATCAATTAAACCACCAAAGTCATTTACAAAGATGCAGCATGTAGAAAGATTCAGCATGTAGAAAGATTCAGCATGTAGAAAGATTCAGCTATATAGAAAGATTCAGCTATGTAGAAAGATTCAGCTATGTAGAAAGATTCAGCGTGTAGAAAGATTCAGTGTGTAGAAAGATTCAGTGTGTAGAAAGATTCGGCATGTAGAAAGATTCAGCATGTAGAAAGGTTCAGCATGTTAAATGATTCAGCATGTAGAAAGATTCAGCATGTAGAAAGATTCAGCATGTTAAATGATTCAGCATGTAGAAAGATTCAGCATGTAGAAAGATTCAGCATGTGGAAAGATTCAGCATGTTAAATGATTCAGCATGTAGAAAGATTCAGCATGTGGAAAGATTCAGCATGTGGAAAGATTCAGCATGTGGAAAGATTCAGCATGTAGAAAGATTCAGCATGTTAAATGATTCAGCATGTAGAAAGATTCAGCATGTAGAAAGATTCAGCATGTGGAAAGATTCAGCATGTGGAAAGATTCAGCATGTGGAAAGATTCAGCATGTGGAAAGATTCAGCATGTGGAAAGATTCAGCATGTGGAAAGATTCAGCAGGTAGAAAGATTCAGCGTGTGGAAAGATGCAGCGTGTGGACAGATGCAGCGTGTGGAAAGATTCAGCGTGTGGAAAGATTCAGCGTGTGGAAAGATTCAGCGTGTGGAAAGATTCAGCGTGTAGAAGGATTCAGCGTGTAGAAGGATTCAGCGTGTAGAAGGATTCAGCGTGTAGAAGGATTCAGCGTGTAGAAGGATTCAGCGTGTAGAAAGATTCGGCATGTGGAAAGATTCGGCATTTAGAAAGATTCGGCATTTAGAAAGATTCGGCAGGTAGAAAGATTCAGCAGGTAGAAAGATTCAGCAGGTAGAAAGATTCAGCAGGTAGAAAGATTCAGCATGTGGAAAGATTCAGCATGTGGAAAGATTCAGCGTGTGGAAAGATTCAGCGTGTAGAAAGATTCAGCGTGTAGAAAGATTCAGTGTGTAGAAAGATTCGGCGTGTAGAAAGATTCAGCATGTTAAATGATTCAGCATGTAGAAAGATTCAGCGTGTAGAAGGATTCAGCGTGTAGAAGGATTCAGCGTGTAGAAAGATTCGGCATGTGGAAAGATTCGGCATTTAGAAAGATTCGGCAGGTAGAAAGATTCAGCAGGTAGAAAGATTCAGCAGGTAGAAAGATTCAGCAGGTAGAAAGATTCAGCATGTGGAAAGATTCAGCATGTGGAAAGATTCAGCGTGTAGAAAGATTCAGCGTGTAGAAAGATTCAGTGTGTAGAAAGATTCGGCGTGTAGAAAGATTCAGCATGTTAAATGATTCAGCATGTAGAAAGATTCAGCATGTAGAAAGATTCAGCATGTGGAAAGATTCAGCATGTGGAAAGATTCAGCATGTAGAAAGATTCAGCATGTAGAAAGATTCAGCATGTAGAAAGATTCAGCAGGTAGAAAGATTCAGCAGGTAGAAAGATTCAGCGTGTGGAAAGATTCAGCGTGTGGAAAGATTCAGCGTGTGGAAAGATTCAGCGTGTGGAAAGATTCAGCGTGTGGAAAGATTCAGCGTGTGGAAAGATTCAGCGTGTAGAAGGATTCAGCGTGTAGAAGGATTCAGCGTGTAGAAGGATTCAGCGTGTAGAAGGATTCGGCGTGTAGAAAGATTCGGCATGTGGAAAGATTCGGCATGTGGAAAGATTCGGCATTTAGAAAGATTCGGCATTTAGAAAGATTCGGCAGGTAGAAAGATTCAGCAGGTAGAAAGATTCAGCAGGTAGAAAGATTCAGCGTGTAGAAAGATTCAGCGTGTAGAAAGATTCAGCGTGTAGAAAGATTCAGCTATATACTAGAATCTTTCCACATGCCGAAAGACTACATAGAAAGATTCAGCTATGTAGAAAGTTTCGGCATGTGGAAAGATTCAGCATGTGGAAAGATTCAGCATGTGAAAAGATACAGCAGGTGGAAAGATTCGGCATGTGGAAAGATTCGGCATGTGGAAAGATTCGGCATGTGGAAAGATTCGGCATGTGGAAAGATTCGGCATGTGGAAAGATTCAGCATGTAAATGAGGGAAAGAGGTTGAGATTTGTTACGTGACACATTGGTGGTCACCTGACGAACGCTGAGAGTTAACGGGCGATTCATCTGTCAGCATTCAACAATAGAACTCCCATGATTCTATTAATGCAGAAGACGGTTACATTATTTGTTATTGGATGTAGTCGACTTAAAATGTTGCAGACTTCTTCATTGGAGCCAGAGACTTTTTATTTTCTTGTTTGTTTAGACTTGGTGTTTTTTTTTGTTAAGAACATGTATCTCAGCCGCCGTCTGCAGTTGCAGCAACGACAACAAGCTTTATTTTGGCAGCAGGTTGTAGCCCCCCACTAAGATTAGGGTTTTTTTCCCACTCATGTCTGTGCGCTTGGTGACGAAGCAGCTTACTTTTTGACGCAGATATCCTCCTCCTCCTCACTTCTCCACAAGCCGATTCCTCACTCTCCTTTTCAAAGCTTTTAAATTATTTGTCAGACGTGATTCTCAGTGGCACCCAACTTTATTCAAATTCTTCCAGCCCGCTATTGTTTTTCAGCATGACGGGGCGAATAAACGTTGCCATGGTAACATTTGACCGTGTCTTCTGGCTGATTACAACCACGCTCTCCTCCTATAATCCTTATCAGGGAAGGAAGTAATGCACCGGTAAAGGTACTATACGTTCCCCATAATGATATAGTATATAATATATGCTGTATGTATAATATATTGGAGGGACTCGGGGCGTGCTAATGGTCCACAGGTTTGGGGGGTCAGTACTTACCTTGGCGCTGGCGACCCACACTACGCCGCTGGGCATCAAATCCGTATCATTGAGGCCACCGGGAATTTGTGCTAAAAGAGCTTAAAGTTTCACCTTTAAGTGAGTAAAAGTGTAAAATAATAATTGATGTAATGTTTTATGACAGGTTGAGGAACACGTGTAGAAACACGTGTAGTTGACCGACCCAGTGACGCTCAAGGGATACGACCTAGTCGTCTTTCCTTCAGCTCCTCCTCTCAGACTTTCCCAGCATACTTTGCCCTTAAAAAACTGTTGTTTGTCAAACAAAAGAGCCCGCAGACACCATCCGTCAATCCCAAATAACCTTGTCAAGGTCAAGCTTGTGGAAGATAACAAGATTCCGTGGTGATAGGAACAACGTAGATAAGAAATATACATTTTTTAATCAAATATTGATTTTCTTTCTATCTTGTTTTCAGGAGTGTGACATCAAATTTACGGAGCAGGGTGGCAAAAAGCCCGTTTTTCTCTGACAACTGCGATTAGTGAGAAATACCACATAATGAATATTTGATTAATAACAATTAAGATTCATAACTGTAAATCATTCCGCCACCAAGCAGGCAGCCAGTAAATAGTTTACTCACTGATCAATGTTGAGTGCCTATTTATTAAGCGGCGCAGGGGCTTAATGTCAGGAAGTGTTTAGTGAATATCTGACTAATAAATGTGAACGCTGTTAAACTAAACTGTAAGTACCGTGATCACCATAATACATTTCCCTCTTACCGGCCGTCTCTTTGGATCTACTGGTCATTTCTTATCTAATTGACATTTGGGCTATTTTGGAACGTTTGAATGATTGTTGGATTCTTGATCAATATGGCACTCAATAAACAGTGTCTGAGTTTCTAGAAAGAACTGAAGGGGGGGATTCACGGGGGGATGCAGTGCTCCATCTGCCTCGTTGTGATGAGGCATATAACGCGACCGTACGAGTCTGTGGCCATGAGGTTGTTTGGGGGGTTTGCTCAAAGGCAAAAGCGCTGGTTCTGGGATTTATGTGATGTCGGTGGATATTTACGTTTGGTGTGTTCATCTGTGTCCTGAGTACTTTACAAAAACGTTTCCCCACAAAACCAACCCATGAATCTCAATATGCATCATATAATCAAATAACTGGATGAAGATGGCAGAATTTGTCAAAAATATTATTTACAAGCACTCAAGGTTTTTTTAGTTTTACAGTTTTCTACTGCATTTAGAGTTCAGCTGAATGGTTCTTCTTCTTCCTCTTCTTAAACACATTCAAGTCGCGCCCTCAGGAAGACCTTTGTGGGTCCAAACCGATAACCATATACATCTGTTTTTCAAAACTTTGTGACTTTTTAACTTCAATCTCCTCAAATCGATTTTTCCCATGTTTCCTGAAGCATGCTTCGGAGCTTCTACATACATACCTTTTTGTTGTTGGGGGTAACACCGTAGGCGTAGTTGTGATGAGGCGTTTAAATGAGATTGTAAATAACAGTGTTTACCTCACTGAGAGAATGTTGCTGCTTAAACTCAAATTGCACCAGTTTTACAAAAGAATCCCCTTTTGTACTTTTTAAACTCTGAATAGTTGATGAGTAAGGATTGCTTTGATCAGAACGGCAGTAATCCGGTAGTAGCTTCAGACTACATAAACTCTACGGCACAGTCGTCCTTTGTTGATTCAACCAGGCCTCAGTGGAGAAGCGGTAATGTAGCCTCTCCGGGTAAATGTGGTTTATGGAGGAACAAGACTATAATCAGGCATGAGGACAGGGTCTAATTACTCCTCCCTCCCCATCTCTGAGATCACATCAATGTAGGGGAATTACTGTCTTCATGGTGACCCTTCTCTCTCACACACACACACACACACACACACACACACACACACACACACACAGACACACACGCCTAGGACGTACAGGTGAGGTATGCGCAGACACTGCAGTCGGCAGAAGCTGATACTCAGGAATGTAGTGGAGAAGGAACTGAACGGTCGAGGTCCAGTGGATTGACCTCAGTGTTTGTGAATTTAATCCGTGTGCTGTGCACTGTATGCATTTTATAAAAAATGATGCAGGGAGGGAGATAAATTAACCCACAAGAACCCAGACCCATTGGTCCTTAAAGTTATGGGGGATAAGAAAAAGACCAAACTGGCAACATGGAACACGTTTCTGATTTTATTTTTAAATGCTGCACCTTGAAAGAGATTAATAATCTTGAATCAGGCTTTATTTTCATTTTTATTTCCACTATTGCAAATAAATCAGACTTTATTTCTTCATTTACACAGAACATATTTACCTTTTTTTTTATATATTTGCAGTTCAACAACACATACCGAAATTGTTTTAATTGTCTGATCTTAACGGAACTGATTTAATGTAGTTGTGAGTTAATTGGTAAATAAACTGAAGTTTGAATTTTAGTTAAAAAAAAAGTTGTAAGATGTCTAATTTCATATATCAAAAATGAAGCTGTATAAAAAATAGTTTGTCACTGTTTTCTTTTTGGCTTAAGATAAAACTGTACGTTACTCGGTAACCGTTGTTCTCTGAGTGAAGAGGCTCAGAGAGAGAGACCCTCCCTCCTCCGCTACATTTTCTTATGTATGGGGCTTCTGTTCCTTTTCTTTGTTGTTATGGTTATTGATCGATTGGGGGTCTACAACATCCACATTCACAAAGTATCATTAGCTAATGTGGTAGTAGCAGCTCCCTTTGCAGAACTAGCGTGTTCTGCAAAGCTGCGGTCGTCCGAGGACCAAAAACGAAAAAAGTACTGATGCTGCAAAGAACGGCTAGCCCACCATACTGGCTGCAGGACCTAACGGGGCCAGCGTTGTTCGGAGCAGCATCTAGCAAGCATATATTTTATATTTGCAAAGAGTTAATATCGCACTTGTGCTTGATATGATAGAAGTAATGGATTGGAGACAGATTTTCAATTCGAGATTCACTCTGATTACTGCAATCGATGCTCCGAAACATGGACGTCGTGAAACATGGACGTCGTGAAACATGGACGTCGTGAAACATGGACGTCGTGAAACATGGACGTCGTGAAACATGGACGTCGTGAAACATGGACGTCGTGAAACATGGACGTCGTGAAACATGGACGTCGTGAAACATGGACGTCGTGAAACATGGACGTCGTGAAACATGGACGTCGTGAAACATGGACGTCGTGAAAAATGGACGTCGTGAAACATGGACGTCGTGAAACATGGACGTCGTGAAACATGGACGTCGTGAAACATGGACGTCATGAAACATGGACGTCATGAAACATGGACGTCATGAAACACGGACCTCATGAAACACGGACCTCATGAAACATCGACCTCATGAAACATCGACGTCGTACACAAGCAAGGTTTCTTTTTGAAATGGCTTGTACGATATTTGAAATTGTAGACTTTTAGATGTGTGTCATTAATTCTCCACCATCTCTGGGTGTTAAAAATGATAAATGATATATATATATATTGGGCAGAGTTTTTTCCTGTTTATTTGTTCTTGTTGTTGAGATGATTCTGAACATTTTCTGCTTCCACTTCTCCCTGGACATTATTTGAAGGCATTCCAAAATAAAACTTTTTAAATGAAAGATAATTCCACATAAAATAGATTATTTTTGGGAGATACTTCATCAGTTTAAGTTGGATAAATTATGAGGTAATAACTTCTCACAAAGTTTGTTATTATATTTGGTTGAATGGAAGCTTTGGTTTTTAATCCCTCACCAATTATTCAGGAAACACGTCAGAAAAATCACAAATACATCCGCAGACAAAACCGGTAATTCTAATGAAGTCAAAGGTAACCGTTGAGTAGATTAGCAAACAGGTGGAGGAGCCACAGAATGTTTACACGGGTACGGTGTCTCTGTCATTCTATTTTTCTTGTAAATATAGAAACAACTGTGTAAGTAGAGCCTTATTGTTTCTTAAACCACATTGAAACCGACACAAATAAAAAAACTTTTTTATGAAAAAAAACACTATTTTCCGGTAATAAAGATCATTTTCAAATTTTATACCCCCATACATTTGTGTGCCAGGTCGAAGCAAATACATTTTTGCGTTGAATGAATGAATGAATAAGTTTGTCTTGCATCACTCAGGTATAAATACTCTGGGGCTGTTTGGAGGTCTAGTGTCTCAGCAAATATCCAATGACATGTGAATGTTTGTGACGTACATAGATTACTACACTCCCCTCGTTAGCTGTCAAAAAGAATGAACTCCTCAGCACACGAAGACACAGCGGCCGACTTCTCTCGCTGAGATTGATTTACGTCAGTGTCTCAGGGTTTGTCGTTATCACGGCCCTCAGACCGTGATCCACAGACATGCCATGATCGCTAAGGGAGAGAGGGACGGAGGAGGCAGCGGGTAGATGACGGAGAAGAGCTTCTTATCGACGATGGAGAGAGCAATCATTCTCATACAGAGAAAAAAGAGAGAGAGAGAGAGAGTTCCTCGGGTCTTTCTCTTTCCTTTTAGCAATAAATCCCATGAATACTTGTGTTTAAAGAGATGTCTGAAAATGACTAGAGATATACCATATCTACGTATCATTTATATTGCAATACTACATAGGCCTTTAGAGAAAAACAATATAAAAAAGTCATCTTTTCCCACCTGCAGACACGCAGGAAGCAGAGGGATGAGCTGAAAACAAAACGAGTCAAATCATCGTTAGGGAGGACAAACCTCCGCCAACACTTTCTCTAACCTGAACTATCAGAAAACAGTTTCCGAGTCAAAACTGAGTACTCTAAACATTCTACATCATACATGTGTTACCAACTATTCCAAACAGGTAAACATTACCGACACACAGAAACAAGCATTTTCAATATCATCAGTTTAAATTCATTCACGGAATGTTTGATGAAATCGACTGAAACGATTCTGATAGACATTCTAAGTGAATAAAATTGTTCTTATGTCAATTATAAGATCCTTTTCCATTGGCATGAGGTCCAGTGCTGGCAGGCTGTCAAGTCCTAGTTCTCACAAGTTTTCATTTGTTGTAAATAAATTATTACCTTGATCAAACACCCAAGCCTACCTAGCATACCCTGGCATATCAAAGAATACGCCCTAAATGACAACTTCGGGACGCCGAACAGAAGGCCCGATCACCCATGGTGCTGAGCTTAGTCCGGGGAAGGAGGAGGCGGTATGAGTGGGTAGAACGGAGGGATCGTGTCGAGGTCAGTGGGGTGAGTAGTTCTTTCAGGTAGGGGGGTGCGTTACCATGGATGCACTGGTGAGTGAGGAGAAAGATATTATAATCAATCCTGCTGGAGACGGGAAGCCAATGAAGCGAATGAAGAACAGGGGTGATGTGTTCGTGTTTACGAACTCTCATCAGGATCCTTCAGATGTTTTGAACATATTGAAGTCTTTGAAGACTTTTATCAGGGACCCTGATGAGAAGTGCGTTACAGTAATCCAGTCGGGAGGAGACGAACGCGTGGACCAGCTTTTCAGCATCACTCAAGGTGAGTGAAGAACGGAGTTTCGAAATACTAGGTGGGAACAAAATATTAAAATATGTGTCTCAATTAAAATATTTATTCAATTCTGATTTTATTTTTTCTCCGACAATTTCAATGACAATGCAGTTTTTTGGGTTTTTTTTTCTGTTTCAACATTTATTTATTTTTTGTATTTTTTGTGTTCCTTTGTTTTAAATGAGTGTAGAAAAGAGTGTTGGAAAAGAGATTTTTATTCTCTGAGGTTTTCCTGGTTAAATAAATAAGAAATTAAAATAAAGCATTCCCCCTACTTTACAATGTCATGTCCAGAACTCTGCCCCGCCACAGAAACAGGTACTAAACCGTTACTTCATACATCTCTGAAAAACCAGGAGCTCCACTAACAGTCACGCCCCGATTCACGGCTTATGTCAACCCACTATTTGTTAGTGTGTACGCGTGTGCATTAAATACATAGTAGTGTGTGTTGTCCATGCGATGATCTTACTGAGCCTCCCCGATCGCCAATCGTAAATATCAGACATGTTTGATATTTACGACTCCTGATCGGATCGCGTCTAACGGAATACCCGCAATAACCAATGAGAGCGAGCGGACCGGGAAGCGTCATAACCGGATGTTGGGTACTTTTACAGCTAACAGAAACCCAAACATACCTGAACCCTGAACCAGGTGGGTGATTGGCAGCATCACGAGTGACTTTATAACGTGTCACACAAGATTTATCGCAATAGGACCGACGAGGACGTCCATCGTCCTCCATGTTTGTTTTTTCTTCTGAAGTCATGTGAGTTTCTGTGAGATCTGGTGTCTGTGGAATCTCCACTGTGGAATCCTGACTACAAACAGCGTGTGTGTGTGTGTGTGGTCTCGCCGTCTGGATGAATCTTTAATTGTGTGTCTTTGGAAGATTAGAATCTTCTCCAACGATTTTAAAATCAGTTCAGATTTTTTTTAAATCCTCTTGTGTGTAGCCAGCGTTACAGTTCTGTACAAACACAATCCTCCTCATTCAGCCTAAAGGCCCTTTAATCTCTATCTCATCAATGTCCCTCATTCACTCTGTGACATCATATAAGGCTACAGGAAACCCAAACTTTGTCCCGATTATTCAGGAGTGACGTTGATCTTTTAATTTCTGCACATTGATTACAGTCACCGGCTGTGTTTGCTTCTACTTGTGGGTTTCAGACTGCAGACATGTCTTTGGGTTCATTAGCACAAGCATTGTACTATTATAAGGATAATATTCAGAAGCACTGCCGTCTGTCAGCGATGTCCGACTGAAACTGTGCCAGTAGGATTGTGTCAGTAACTCTCCTAGAGTGTTAAAGTCCACACAGCGTTTCCTTATTTGTTGCCACAACGCCTTTTTAGTTCAGTGCTGTTGACTCAATTCCACCCACTTAGTGCTGGCACACTGTGACCACCCACTAGTGACACGTTTGGATAAGGAAGCAGATGGCCACCGCTGACGACTGTGATGTCAGACGTCTCATTCCAAGTGTTTCAGTGGAAGACTTCTTAGAGTCAAGGACTGTTTGTTGAGTACATTCAGTCATAACCCCAACCACCAGGATCGTCCGTAGCCTACGTCCGAAACTTCTTCACTCTGCCACCGTATGCGGAGTTTGTGATAGCTTTATACACGTATATGCAATTAAATCCCTACAGTGACATTCAATGGGTCGACACAAGAAATCACATTTACATAAAATATTTTTGCTAAAGATCAAACCGCCAAGTTATCCGAAGGTTAACGACAAGGTTTTGTGTTTCATGAAGTCAGCTCTTTCTTTGGATCCTCAATTTCTTCTGTTTTCTTCTAGTTTTGACCGGCACTCGGTAATTAGGAGGCACTGCTTCGCTGTGGCAGCACATAATCTCTAAACCTGGACACTAACTATTATTTCATGTTGTTTAAACTCAGGGTATCCTCACTAAACAACTTTAGTTTCTTGTATTATTCACTGACACATAAAGCAGAACCGATTACGTGTACAGAGAACTGAAGGTGCTGTTACTGCAAGGGAGGGGAGGGGCCAGGAGGGAAGAAAGGTGGGGCCTGGAGGGAAGAAGGGAGGAGTCTGTTGGGTGATTGACAGTACTTTATAAAAGCTGCGTCTGGTCATTAGAGTAAAGACAGCATTCAGCTCAGGTTCCAACACAGCACCAGGTGAAACATTCAACTCGTTCTGGACATTCTTTCTTTTTCTATCATTCATTCATTCATTCATTCTGACATTCATCAATTCATTCTTACATTCATCAATTCATTCTTACATTCATTTATTTATTCATTCATTCTCACATTCATTCTTTCATTCTTACATTCATTTATTCATTCTTACATTAATTTATTCATTCATTCTTACATTCATCAATTAATTCTTACATTCATTCATTCTCACATTCATTTATTTATTCATTCATTCTCACATTCATTCATTCATTCTTACATTCATTTATTCATTCATTCTTACATTAATTCATTCTTACATTCATTCATTCTCACATTCATTCATTCATTCTTAAATTCATTCTCACATTCATTAATTCATTCTTACATTCATTCATTCATTCTTACATTCATTCATTCTTACATTCATTTATTCATTCATTCTTACATTCATTCATTCTTACATTCATTCATTCTTACATTCATTCATTCTCACATTCATTCATTCATTCTTACATTCATTCATTCATTCTTACATTCATTTATTCATTCATTCTTACATTCATTCATTCTTACATTCATTCATTCTCACATTCATTTATTTATTCATTCATTCTCACATTCATTCATTCATTCTTACATTCATTCATTCACTCATTCATTTTCGTTATCTGCTCATACTGGACATTTCATGACGCTGATTCTCCAGAGACTTTATTCTTTGTCATTCTTTGATGTGAGTTCAAATGTTTTTATTCTCTGTATTCATGTATTCATGTATTCATGTCTGATGACCAGCTGCAGCAGACGGACCAGCTGCTCCTCAAAGAAGTTTAGAATTTATGCTCAACATCACTTTAATTACCTATAAATGGGTCTTTTTTTATTATCCTATTAACGGCGGAGGTTATAGAAATAATAATAATAGTCATATTATTATGGATATTATTGTTATATATTTGGTTTAAAATGATGATGATGTATAACATTAATTCAATTAATGTTTAATCCATTAATAAATAAATCATAAAAGAGAATTATTATAAGTGAACAAAACAGAAACTTTTAATATATCATGCATTATGTAGATGATATACATATGACATAATAGGCTATCATTTATGCTAAATAACCTAAACATATGTATAACCGTGGAGGTGGGGGTGGGGGGGCACCCCAACCTGATTCCCCTCAGGGCACCAATTTATATTATCTTAATAATTGTCCCGCCCTTCTAATACATTTGCAAAATGTTTGAGTTTCTGTTTTATCACGTGTCGAGAGAATTATTCTGACAATCTCAGATTAACTCAATTTCACTTTCATGTTCTTTCTGCTCTTTATGATTTATATTATAAATGTGTGTGTGTGTGTGTCCAGTTTATTTTGTCTACATCTATGGACCTACCATGGATGTCTTCTGTTGGGGGGGCGGGGGTGTTGGGAATATTGGTTGGAATTGACTAATCCTTAGAGAAGTTGCTGTGGAGAACAGGTGGAGATATAGATATATAGATATAAATTGATTTTTTTAAAGACTATAAATAATAAAGGTGTTAGTAAGTCGCTCGTCCGTACTAGTAAATAGAACGCAGCTGTTCATTAACTTGCGAGGTGCGTCACGTCCTCCAGCCGCTAAACGTGTGTCGGTGCTGCTGCGTTAAAAACAAGAAAACACATGAAGTTGTTCACATTTATTGTGAAATACACCTTTATTCTGTTCATGACTGTTTTCTACTTTTACTGTTTTATTGTGACAGAAGACTCTTTAATTAGTCCAATCATTTACCCAGGGACGTTTAAAGTTCCTTTTTGTTGATGTTTAAAAACGGATTGTTTTTAGATGTGATTTGTTTAAACTTGTAAAATATACTTTTCCGACTGTTATTGATGCCTGTGAATAAAAACATTATCCTACGAAACTCTGCTGATAGAGAGGGAGACACAAATGTTAGATATGCTGATTTATTTTGAATTAATCTGTAATTTGAGTCATATTTATCCCGTTGGTTGGTTCAGAATGATATAAAATGAGTCAATAAAAGAAGATTGTATTGTCATAATAGATTACAATTGGCCAGTTTGAGTTCTGATCCGGGCCCGATGTGAACGCCGCCCCTGATTTTGGCCCCCTCTGCGATGGACTTTGACATCCTTCTTATAGATAGATCCCTCCAACACTCTCTTATTGTCTCTGCACATTTCCCAGCATACCATAATGAATGAGAAGAGTTTATTGTCCATTATCGTTTCTCCCTTCCTGTGCCGCCCAGCTGTTTGTGCGTTCTACAAACGTGACTGCGCTCTGAGAGTCGGAGCCAAACGTGGAAGGACACGTTGCCCACGGGCGATTTGTTTAACTTTGAAAGGTTCTTTGGTTTGTGTTTTATTTGCTTGAGGGCTACGCAGCAGCAGATCATCCAGCACATTCTCCCTAGTGGGTAGCGGCCAGCAGAGGCTGGGCGGAGCGGGGGGAAAGAGCGGGGGGAGAGAAAGCCCCCCACCAGGGATCAGACCACACTCCTCATTTGAGCAGTGCGAGGCAGGCCAGCCTTTTAACAACACAGAAACAAAAAACTCCTCTGGATTATCCTTTTCCTCCCTCCAAGCCCCTCTGTAACTCTCCTGGGATGTGATGTTGTTCTCTAACCAACAGAGAACGAGAGAGATGTTCTCACCAGTCACATTAGAGAAGCTTTAATCCTCCAGAGCGAGGGTCCTGGGAGGGCGAGGTCACAGATGAGGAGGCACAAACTAAAGAGATGACGGGGGAAACAGACGAGGATGATGACACAATGAAACAAGATAAGTCTCCTGTCTCCTGTGAGCTGTCAATCCACACAGCGGGATGTCTTTTCCCAGGGGGGTTATGGGTAAGGAGAGCATAGGTAGGGCTGCTTACTTCCTTTCCTTGTCTATGCTGCCTAATCCAGCCTCAGACATTCACCAAAAGAAGTGTGCTGGAGATGACGGGGGTCTGTGGGGGATCAAAGCCGCCTCAGCCAAAATAAGAGGAGTCTATAGGAGGGAAAAGCTGACGTAACCAGAAGAAGTAGATTAGAATTAAAGACTTGACAGATGCAGGAAGTTTCTGCACATTGGCTGTAATCCCGGCTGTGAGTGACAGCTCCTCGGGTTTTACTGCTCACGGCGGGTGGACCATCTTGAGCACACATCCAATGAACAGAGCTCTTATTTCAGGTGCAGGCGCTGGTGCTAATGTCACGTGTGGAGATCCTAGTGTGACACCGGTGTCAGTGAAATCACTGCATTGCTACTTGCTCCAGAACAAATTTCTCTTCTGGGAAAATAAAAGCATATCTTCTCTTTTCTTATCTTACGAGGGGATCAGCATCAAAGACTTAGAGTAACATCCAAAGAAAGGATGGGAGGTGTGCCGACTCCATTTAAAAGGCAGCCTACTGGTCATAACGAAGCAGATGTCTCCTGATGCTCACCCCACGCCACAGCTCCTCCAGCCACATCAAAGAACACGCTGGAATGTATTGGGACAAGTAAATTGCTCGCCCCTTTGCTGGTGGCTACATTCGTACGTTCATAATGAGTCTTCAGTGATTGAGTAGTTGTCACTGCTCCCTCAGGGACGGGTCAAATGTATGAGAATAATGTGCTGTACTCTACTTGTATGACTATATGAATAAGGCATCGATTTTTTTATTAATATTATTATTGTTTTATCTATTATTTTTAATCTGCCCCAAAAATGCCTTCCGTAGAGAGACGTGGATTAAGGCGTTCTTACACAAACGCGGTATTTCCTGAAACAGTGGTGCATGAATCAGTCGATGAACACACAGAGAAAGGGGCACAGGTCCAAATTGAACTTTGACCTGATCATAGCACCAGTCAGAAAGAGAGGGGAACGCAAAGGTTCTTATGATGAATCCATTTTATATGTGACCAGATATTTCCCTGAAAAACATAAAAGTCAACATCCTTGATGTTTGTCAATGATGTTCATATTCATTTGTGGTTAGTGTGATGTCCGATTACATCTGATAATTGTGGCGGGACTCGGGTCCAAGTCATCCACGTATGTTTATGCCAGCAGCTTCAATGGATTCTTAGAAAAAGCTGCTGAATCCTATTTACATTTAACGGCATTTTCTTTCTTTCTTTGCGGTCTCAAGAGTAAATTTGTGTTTCCTGCTGAAAAACCCTTGAAATGGTCGATGAGTTAGTCGAAGAATGTCCATATTCTCGTCGCTCCAGATGCACTGCTGTCACTTTCTGCCAACAGTTAGGCTCCTCCCACAAAATATGTCATCGCTGTTTAATAACACGAAAAGGGTCTATTGCGGGAGAACTGCACTGAAGGCCCATGTTTTCAAACCACGGCTCACCTCTGGTTCAAATAAAGTTATTCTGAGAAAATGTACACACAGAAGAATCCATGCGAAGCAGAAAGACAGAGAAGGACTGATCTTCGGTCGTTGGGAGCTTTACCGGGGAAGGGCACAATAATAATAATCATCTAGCTGATTAGACTCATTATCTGCAATTCAACTTATCATCCTAAAAATCAATGGATGGAAACAGAAACGTTTTTGGTTTTTTTTAAAGAAAAAAAAGATTAGATTCATTTTCTTACGCTTTTATTTTTCGGTCTGGAGGTGATGTTAGAAAGAGCGACCACGAAATATGTTCGCTGAGTGCAGTCGGACAAAACTTTTCCTGCTCCCAGCGTCCTGGAGCCACATTGTTCAGAGCTGATACTCCATCAGTGGCCTCTCTGCGTGGCGGGTAGATAACAGCGCCTCGGCGTACGGAGGAACCAATTTTGGTGACGGGTTCCATATTTGGAGCGCTTTGAAGAGAGAGACATTTGACCCGGCATCAAAGACAGAGGCGAGTAATGTGGCAAATTACTGGATATTACCCCAAATAACAGAAGTCTGCATCACTTTATGAGGAAGATGGATCTGTTTGAGTGCACCTGAAAACTAGTTACAAAGTCACCCTAAATGTGAGAAACCCATCTGAGCAACTTTGATCTTCTACAGAAATCACAGCCAGTGCATTACGAGAGCCAGTGCATTACTGTAGCCGTTTCAAGAAAAACCTTCACGGAAAAAGAATGAGACATGGTGGAGAGTAGGTGACCGTCGTCCACTCTGGAGCCAGGGATACATCATTTAAAAATCATTAAAATTAAATGAAAGAGCACTTTATGCTAATATAAATAAAATACCGGTCATACTATTATATTGATTCTATTACCTGCAGTGGTTTATGTTACCGTTGGACTGACCGTGAAGCAGAAGGACTCGGAGGAGGCTCCAAGAACAATGAATGCATGAATTCACGTTTAAAAATACTGTGGACCACTGCTGCATGTGTTCGTGACAGCAGCACCCTCATAATGGACTCTGAACACCTTTTATAAGCTGCTGCCTGATAAGGAGTGATCCTAACCACAGTGTAGGGAATAATATACCCGACAGAATATTAATAATGAAACTCTAATGCATAGCCTGTTGTTAGATCATGCGTTAGAGTTTTTTAGAATAAAATATCTTACCCCTTACCATTTGGTTTTCCTACTTAAACTGAATGATGCTATTACCGGGGACTCAAACATATGACCCTGCAGAGACACATAGGTTACAAGAGGGGGATTTCAGAAAGTGGGTTTAGTTCTGATCTACCAGAGTTTATTAACCCACTCATGAGGTTTTCATGGACAAGATCTCAAGTTGCAGGTGAGCAGAGTATTTGGTTTTGTGGAACTTAGCAATGCATCTCTGCTGTTTGCAGATGATGCGGTTCTATTGGCTTCATCAGTCCGTGATCTCCAGCGTGGACTGGATCAGTCTGAGAGTCAGCACCTCAGAATCTGAGGCCATGCTTCTCTTCCGGAACACAGTAGACTGTCCACTTTTGGTTGGGGGTGAGTCACCGCCTCCAAACGAGTGGGTGCAAGTATATTGGTGTCATGTTCTTGAGTGATGGGAAAGTGCACCGGGAGATGGACAGGCTGTTTGACGTGGTATCAGCAGTAATACGGGTCTCGTATCTTTCCTTTGTGGTTTGTCGTAAGGAAAAGCTGTCAGTCCATTCATGCTCTCACATACGTTCATGGACTCTGGGGAATGTCTGAAAGAATGAGGACAAGGATATAAGTGGCTGAAATGAGCTTCCCTCCAAGGGTAGTTGGGCTCAGCTTTAGTGATAAGATGCACTGATGGATGGATTCTTCCACACACGATCTAAAAGTTCTTTTTATAAACGACTCTGAGTTTTGCTCATGGTTTATTTCAACCAATTATTCTTTTAATATTCCAGACGTCCCTCTCTTCGACTCTTATTTCTGAATTCTGAGGTTCCCTTCTCAGGGTTAAACCCAAGTTCGCGAGACCCACTTTCTGGAACACCCAACACAAACTGCCATTACATCAATAAACATTTATTCACAATTATCAAAAGTAATTTAATAAGTCGCGATGACAATCAGTATATTGACTTCATTTGACGAAGTGTTTTTGTTCGTCTTCATATGTGGAGCATCAGTTACACAAGCTGAAGAAAACAATCAGTCTATTCATCATATTCTATAAAACATTTATTTATTCAACTCAGTTATTAGGTTTGAGTTCAGTTATTTTCTTCTTCTCATCATTACACACACTACTAATCTAGTACTGACGCTGACCTTCATGCAGTTTTTTTTTTTCATGCATCTTACAATTGTTTAGTAGATGAAAATGTTACAATCAATCCAAAATGAAAAAAAAAAAAAAGGACTGGTGCAAGCTGAACACTGACGGGTCAGAAAGGTCCAGAAGAATGTGTGTAGCAGGTGGCACAGCGTGTCCACTCCTTCCGTTTCCCTGAGTGAGCATCCCAGAAGAGGCTAAAAGGCTCAGAGATTTGAAACATGCTGACTCTGCACATTCTGCCGCTAAGGTTCTTAGCAGGGGAGCGGAAATGGGAATAAACCAGGGCGCCGTTGGTGGCTGGACAGATTTAGCTATCTCCTTAAATTGACGACTCAAACCATTTACGGCGAGCAGCTGTGAGGTTGTGTCCAGTATGTGAGGAAACAGCAGACCTGGGGGATTTCTCAGAGGTCATGGTGAAGT
Source organism: Lophius americanus (assembly GCA_037951165.1). NCBI lineage: Eukaryota > Metazoa > Chordata > Actinopteri > Lophiiformes > Lophiidae > Lophius > Lophius americanus. The sequence goes on along the minus strand of JBBDHG010000275.1, from coordinate 62,123 downwards.
GTGTGTGGAGGTTTATCCTGAACGAGGGGGCTGAGGTACGACTCCAAAATAAGACGTTGTTCAGTTTACAACCCTCGTTGTGATTATTCAGACCAGAGCGGCGGTCAGTCCTGCGCCTTATTGAAGGTCCTCTCTAGGGGTTAGAGGAATGACAGCATTGGTAAATATAAGGTGGATGAATCATTCAAAGTCAACTTTATTGTCACTTTCACACATGGACCTGACTTACGCAGAAAGTGAAATGACGTTTCCCTCCGACCACGGTGCAAAAAATCAAAATGCATGAATATATGTACAAAATTAGTGCAACTCAATCACATGATCTACCAGAAATAGCTTCAGAACACCTGCCTGATGTTGTGTAGCACCTTTAATGTCACTATGTCAGCGCTGTCATGTCGTGTTTTCAGAATCAGCATTACCTTTGGTATCAGAAAACACAGGAGATATCAGGCGCTCTGGCTTGGTTGGTTCTAGGGTCCGTCTCTTAAGCAGGAGATTCTAGGTCCGACTCCGTGGCGCTGTAGATCAGGAGGTAGAGAGGTCGTGCCCCAGACTCTCATCCCCAACTGCTCTCCTGAAGCTTCCCAGGCGCCGCCCAATACTCCTCAGGGACGGGTTAACTGCGGAGAAATACTTTCACTTTCACTGTTGAACTATACGTACGTACTAATACGTGACATTAACACAGGCCAACCTTCATTCTCCATCAGCATCCAGGACCCCAGTCCACCAGTTGTCCTCCTTTGGACCACTTTTGTTAGGTACTACTTGGGAAGTGTAAAATGGTTCTCCCCTGTCATCCAACCATGGTCCGGACCCAGAACCGGAAAAGGCTCACACAAGCTAGACATTATTGCAAACCTGTCAATTCATTTATTAGATTATTAGATTTATTAGCAAAAAAAAACAACCAAATGCGCCTGCAAGTAATTATTAAGTAAAGCGATGCCAAAAACAGACCTCTGTGTAAAATGTCCTGAAAATCTGTGAGTTCGTTTTTCCGTAATCTCCCTCACAAACAAAGATACAGGCGAACCAACAAACGTAGAGGGTGAAAACATAACCTGCTTGATGGAAGACGGAGACAACATTATAAAGAAAGGTCATGTGCAGACTGCTGCAGGTCATGTGCAGACTGCTGCATTTCATGTGCAGACTGCTGCAGGTCATGTGCAGACTGCTGCATTTCATGTGCAGACTGCCGCAGATCATGTGCAGACTGCTGCAGGTCATATGCAGGCTGTTGCAGGTCATGTGCAGACTGCTGCAGGTCATGTGCTGACTGCTGCAGGTCATGTGCAGACTGCTGCAGGCCATGTGCAGACTGCTGCATTTCATGTGCAGACTGCTGCAGGTCATGTGCAGACTGCTGCAGATCATGTGCAGACTGCTGCAGGTCATGTGCAGACTGCTGCAGGTCATGTGCAGACTGCTGCACGTCATGTGCAGACTGCTGCAGGTCGTGTGCAGACTGCTGCACGTCGTGTGCAGACTGCTGCAGGTCATGTGCAGACTGCTGCAGGTCATGTGCAGACTGCTGCAGGTCATGTGCAGACTGCTGCAGGTCATGTGCAGACTGCTGTACTCGGCTCAGTGAGAAAGTTGTATTAGTCGGAGTGAGCCTGAGCTGCTCCTCTTCCTCTCACGGGGCTGAACACCGGTATGTATCCCAGTGGGCAGGAAGTGGTCTTCAGCTGGGGCTGCCTGTTCAGTGGGAACGGAGAGGAACCTCATTAAAGGTGATCCTCCTGTCCGGTGGAGTCTGATCACTCCCAGCCCCACGATCCACCGGAGTCCCACTCAAGAGGGGAGTCTAATCTCAGGCCAGCAACATCTTCACGGTCAAGCTGGGTTACTCTTCTAATGAGTCTGAGTCCAGCAGGAACTTCTCACCGCTAAGATGGGAAGAAAACATGGCAGCAGTAGAAGGTGCTGCTGCATACGCATCTACACACACCCACACCCACACACACACGCACACACACACACACATATACATACATACATACTTACATGTTCTGTTATTTATTCTAAACTTCCTAACTAAATTTTGACGTAATAAGTACGCGTTAGACACACACCACCATTTAAATCAACGTCATTTTCTTAAAATTATTATTTTTAGTTAGAAGCTTTGCAGGAAGGTTCTGAGTCCAAATCTCAAGAGGTCACTTTCTTACGACCAGAACACATGATAGAATTATTAATTATTTCAACCAAATCATTATTTTTTCAGTACATTACATGTTCTCAGTAGAATCTCATTTTCTATTCTTGTTTATTGATGTGATTTTTAGATCTGGTGGGTGGGCAGTAGTTTGTAATTGCAGAGAATATTAGTTTTGGTTTTAAATAGACAATAAATATATATATAAATATAAACACGTGTGTGTGTGTGTGTGTGTGTGTGTGTGTGTGTTTATACAGAATGTTGAGACTGTGGGTTAAAATGAGAAGCCAATGACTCTTTAGGAAACGTTGGGATAGAAAAATGGGATTGTTCCTGTATTGTAGTCTACAACTACTTAGTTCTGAATGATGATAAGACAAATGTAAACTCAAATAGTTTTTAATGAGGACAAGTACGTGATGTGTTGATTCTAGCTCTCAGTTAATGTGGACTTGAGTTTCTGCTGAATACAGAATGGGACGTCTTCGTCAAAAGATCCGGAGTACGACTTCAGAAAAGGTTTTATTTCAAGATGGAAAATACAGATTCTTCTTTTTATTAAGCCTTGATCAAAGGTAACTTCATGCAATGTACAAAAATCCAATCAAATCCCTCACATTCTGATTGAATATATAAAACCAATCCAGACCGCCATCAGTGAACATCTCAACCAATCAGGTGGGAGGGGTTCTATTTCTGTGCCGGCACAATATTTACCTTTATCTGTGTTTTTGGTACCTGTGAGAGGCTTCAAGGCTTCTTTTTGTCTTCCTCCACCCCCTGAAGAATCCACACAGACACCGGTGTTGTTGTCCTCAGGATTACCTGTGCTGCAGGGAGGCGGCGTCACATCCCAGAGGAAGCCGCGGGTAAAAAGAAGGGAAACAGATATTAGGGGAGGGATTAAAGAGACGGCTGTGGATGAAAACAAGCGCTCTCTCCGCCAAAGCCAGAGAAGACATGAGCACAAAAACGTCCTGCTTCACGGCTTCATAAAGAACCGGCAAACACGCAGCCTTCTATTTGGAGATCAGACACACGCGCGGTTCTCCGAGGTCACAAATACGTACAAGCCGAGAGAAACATTCTGAGAAGTGAGGGGGGAGATGATCAGATGGGCGTATTCCCAACTTCCTGGTTTCACATGAAAGCTGCAGCAGGGAATCAGACAGAGGCGATGGATATTTTGAGATTGAAGGAGAAGAAACTAAGAGTGACTTTGATCTGAGGGAGGTGTTTCTATGCTTGAAGTTGCAGGTACTTTTCTCGTGGCGTGTCGGAGAAGCGTTTTCAGCCCGTTCCATCCTCGCTTAAACGTCTAAGGCGACAGCAGCAGCCGCCGCAGCTTTGCCCTCCTATTAGAGCGAAGAGAGCGCTCGCTGTAATCCTCGGCTCATTTTGAGTCTCGCTGGGATTTAGGTGAGAACGATTTCCTCTCAGCGGCGAGATTGGAGGCGCGCTCGCTCTTTGTTCGGAATGACGTCTCAATGTGTATTCAATCACTCTTCGCACGCCTCGCGTTTCTGCGATATAAGGGATCACAGAGCATCTATCCAATCTATATAACAAGTTATACATATAACTATATAACTGTTATACACAGTTACGACGCTGTAGAACTCAAAATAAATGTCGTATGTCGAAATAAGAAACTCCTTATTTTTATCGGCTTTTTTCTCATTCTTCATAGTACCAGTTCACCTATATAGAGTTTATTGGACTATGGGAGCCCTTACCAACACCAGCAGAACCTTTCCACAGAGAAAGGCCCGAAGACCAGATGGATTTAAACCCAGAACCTTCTTGGTGGATTAGAACCCAGAACCTTTATACTGTGAGGCGACTCTGCTGCCCATGTAAATATTCATGAGCATGCAATGTGTGTGTGTATCTGTTTGTGTGTGTGTTCAGGCCAGTGTGAGGGTGTGAGTGTTATTCTGTGTTTGTGTATGTGTTAGTGTCAGTGTGGACAGGAGTGTTTGTGTGTGTGTGTGTGTGTGTGTGTATGTGTGGGTCAGTGTGAGTGTTGTGTTAGTACCTGTGTGGATCGGAGTGTTTGTGTGTGTGTGTGCGTGTGTGTGGATAGGTGTCTGTGAGGGTTAGTATGTGTGAGTGAGTGTTAGCTGGCGCGTGTTTGTTTATACATGTGTGTCCACAGGAGAGCTGCTGAGGGGACAGTTGACTGAAGTCTTAAATATTTGTTGGGTAGAAATAGGCTTGACTCCGTTAGTTTATTCTGAAGTTATTTATCCGTGTGCTGAGGGCGACTCACTGGACTGTGTGCCGCTAACAAACCACAGATTCATTTCCCCCACACAGTTACCAGCGTGAGAGGTTACGTGTGGGGTCCGTCATGTCTGCCTCCCAGACCAAAACCCTTACGGCGTCTGGCTGCCCCTCCTGAAAGGAGGAAGTCGATGATGCTTGAATGACAGGAGTGAGATCATCAGATGGGAGAAGGAAAGAATATGCCTCGCTGTCAAAGTAAGATGGCTCCCTGATGGACTCGGACTGAACTCTGTGGCAGCAGGAGAGAAAAGTGAATAAAGTAACGCAGGCTTTAAAAACGCTGTTGTGAACTTGATGAAGATGTTTTTGTTTATTTGCTGAGGGCATGCGTTTGCCACGTTAATGCCAATCCCAGATTTCCCAACCCAACATTCAGGCATTGATTCATAATCTTCATCTCGGCCCCGTCGGAGGGAGCGACCCACTGGTTCTGAACCGTGGCCTCAGATTTGCGGTGCTGATTCTCACGGCAGCAGCTTCAAACTCACTGTGAATAAACATCTAACACAACAACACTAGTCCAAACAGCTTTAATTACGCCCCGAAAACAACTGAAACTGTAAATTTAACAGACAGAAAACATAAAGATTGAACTTGAAGACGCCACAAAGCGTCACAGTCTTCTCACCGAGTTGATAATCCTCGACGTTTTTATCACTAGAGGAACTGGTGTGATCCGTCCTGAACGTGAGAATACTGAATATCTAACATTCATTCTTAATGACTTAGTTTTGTTAATGTCTCCCTTCCCTGAAGTGTTTATTTAACTAGGTTTTATGTCCATTCTCCAACTTGTGTCAGAAAAACAAAGAAAAGATTCTTTAAACATGAACAAGCACTCCCTGACCATCTCAGGGCTCCACAGACGACTGACACATTTAAAAAAGGACTTAAAACTTTCCTTTTTAGCAGAACCTATAACTGTAATTAACATCAATGCTTTTGGTCACGTTTTTGTATAGTTATTATTTTATTTTTTATTTTTTTATTGATGCTTTTATCTGCTTTTGCCTTGTAGCACTTTGAGATTTGATCCAAATGTAAAGTGCATTATAAATTACATGTATTATTATTATTATTATTACAAGGGAGTTGTATGTTTAAGGGAAAACAGAAAATAAATAAAATGGAATGGAAATGGAAATAAAACTGCAAACCGCACCGGTACAAACATCCCTTTTCTTTTATCGGTCTTATCACATCCTAAAGCGCCGATCAGTTTATTCGAGATGATTAAATCTGACCTCATGTCAGCTGAGACAGAACGTTGATGTAGCAACTACTGGGAAAGTGTGAGCCGGGAGTGATCCTCGGATAATGTTTTCAGTTTTAGTCAATAGAAATAATGAAGAGGCGAACAGTCGGAAACCGTAACAGATCACCTGACCTGAGGAATTATCTCATGGAGCTATTTTTCTGTGCAAAACCACAGAATTAGATGAAGGGAAGTTCTTCAAAATGTGATAAAGAATGAATAACTTCAAGCTGGATGATTAATCTGGTGGCAAAACACACTGTGCTGAAATATTCCATTTTTAAAGGTAACTTTAGCCCTCAAGAAAGATGGATGTGCAGGTTTGTCAGGTGATTTTCTCAGGGAAATTTCCCCCCAGGCTCTGCATAAATCTCTCTGGCAGGAGGGAAGTACAATAAGTTCATCATGAATATGTCTGCATTAGGAACAATTATGGTCCAGATACTCCGACTCCCAGGAAGCAACATGCAAACTAGTGCAAATCACATCCTGAAGTTCGGATTGGTCCAATATTTAATCCTGTTGTTGATCCAGACTTCGAAGCTACTTTGAGGACGAGCTTACAGGGTTTGCTGTGAGTTAAAGACTCACACTGTCACTTAAACGTTTGGCTTACTGAGAAACTTCCAAAACATTTTCAACAGTTGCAGGATTACAGCATTAAACACTCTAAACTGTGTGTGTGTGTGCCTGTGGTTGTGCGTCTGTGTGTGTATGTGAGTATCTGTGTGTGTTTGGTAATGTGTGTGTGTGTGTGTTTGTCTGTGAGCGTGTGTGAATATGTGTGTGTGTGTGTTTCTGTGTATGAGTGTTTGTCTGTGTGTGTGTTCCTGTGTGGGTGTCTGTGTTTGTCTGTGTGAGTGTGTCTTTGCGGTTTGAATGTGTCTGTAGTTGTGTGTGCGTGGTTGTGTGTGTGTCTGTGGATGTGTGTTTGGTTTTGTCTCTTGGTGTGCGCTTGTGGTTGTGTGGTTGTTTGTGTGAGTGTGTCTGTGAGGTGTGTCTGTGGTTGTGTGTGTGGTTGTGTCTCTGTGTGTGCGCTTTTGTGCAGGTGGTTGTGTGTGTGTGGTTCTGTGTGTGTGCATGTGGTTGTGTGTGTAAGTGTGTCTGTGAGGTGTGCATGTGTCTGTGGTTGTGTCTCTGTGTGTGCGCTTGTGTGCAGGTGGTTGTGTGTGTGGTTCTGTGTGTGTGCATGTGGTTGTGTGTCTGAGGTGTGCATGTGTCTGTGGTCATGTGTGTGGTTGTCTCCGTCTGTGTATGCACGTGGTTGTGTGTTTGTGTGTGAGTGTGGTTCTGTGTGTGTGTGTGTGGTTGTTTGTGTGAGTGTGTCTGTGAGGTGTGCATATGTCTGTGGTCGTGTGTGTGGTTGTCTCTGTCTGTGTATGCACGTGGTTGTGTGTTTGTGTGTGAGTGTGGTTCTGTGTGTGTGTGTGTGGTTGTTTGTGTGAGTGTGTCTGTGAGGTGTGCATATGTCTGTGGTCGTGTGTGTGGTTGTCTCTGTCTGTGTATGCACGTGGTTGTGTGTTTGTGTGTGAGTGTGGTTCTGTGTGTGTGTGTGTGGTTGTTTGTGTGAGTTTGTCTGGGAGGTGTGTGCATATGTCTGTGGTCGTGTGTGTGGTTGTCTCTGTGTGTGCGCGTGTTTGTGTGCGCGCGTGTTTGTGTGTGAGTGTGGTTCTGTGTGTGTGTGCGTGCATTTGTTTTTCAGTGTGTGTGTGTGTATGTGCACGTGTGTGCGTGTTATGCAGGAATTAGAAAAACGGAGACAGGCTGCTTTCCTCTACCTGATAAATACAGATAGCACTGAGGGCTACACTATATTGCTTTACACGGTGAAAAACACAAGCTCAATCAATTTCACAATTAGCCAACTCAATGTTTTAATTAAAAAACAACAGTCGCCTTTGAAGAGATCAATTCCAACTAAAGAGGCAAAGAAGAGAGAATCATCCCTCACCTGCGACGAGTCACAGACAGACGTCCAGACGCTCCTGGGTCCTTCCTTCAGATTCTTACAGAATTGACCTAAATTCTTGTATGTATGTATCTATATAGAAATATATAGAAATATATATATATATATATATATATATAGATATATATATATATATAGATAGATAGATTTCTCCCTCCACCTCTGAGCACCAGATAAAGTTGAGTTTCTGACCATGTTTTGGATAATATCAGGCACTTACGCAAGTATTTACCCCTAAATAAGACATAAGAATCAACAGAATAAACGGCTCTCAACTACCTAACTTCTGGTTGCCATTAAAAACATTTTTATTTCTTTTTACCGTGGACATTCACAGTTGGGCTGAACCACTTCTCTAAAGTGTGACATTGTACAGAAATCTGAGAAAGATGTGATATTAAAGCCTGTTATTGATCATTTAGTCGTTTTCATTTAAGAGTTTTACAGAGGGAAGAAGGTATAGAGTGATTGTCTATTTAAGATATTGCATAGAGCAGCTTTAGGATTAGAGGAGATTGTGGTTCTGGTTAAATAATATAAAAAGTAAGGTCGGACTCAGGGCTGCGGAAAATTCTAGGAGACATGGAGTTCTGCCAAATGTCTGGCAGCAATTTGACTGAATTAAACAAATAATAATAATAATAATAATAATCCATTTTCTTTATAACGCACTTTGTATTTAAGCGTTAGGAATGAAACAGATGATGTTCTCTGATCAGACTGAGGATCAGGAGCTTGTGCTGGATCCTCTCTGACTGGGTTCTGGTTCCCAGACTTATTGATCCGTCAGCTTTAATTTCCATCTACAGCTCTTTAATCCTCCGCTCCTCAGAAACCACAGTATTGTTAACATTATTGTTTATCTGACACAAAAAAAACACGACACCCATATATAAGCATGTCGGGCGAGTCGAACGACAGCACTGCTGATTTCTCACCCTGCTTCCTCCTGAGCTGGTGAGCGTCTCCGTCCGGCCGCTCCGACGGGGATCCAGGCTGCTCGCCTCGACGTTTGGTTTAGTGAGAGGAAACTTCAAACGCTGCCGCAGAAATAAACCAGGATGAAAGAGTGGAGCTTCAGAGGGGAAGAGGTGATGAGCTCAACTTGGGGGATTTAGCTGCTCCATCTCTCCCTTCTGTGTTTTTGTGGAACCCTCCATGCCTCATTGTTATTCTGAGTAACGGGAGAGAGACGCTGCTGGTCTGGGATTCCAGGAACATGTTGGGATGACTTAAGGTAACAAGACAGGAAGCAACTGAGGTCAAAGCAAGAACAGAGCCCACGATTAAAGAATTCAGCAGTTCTTCTTGGGATAATAAATGAAGGCTCAATATGTATTTGTAAATTGAGATGACTGAGGTTTCTCCTGACAGACGTTGATGTAAAATGTTTCCTACCACCATCTACTGTTCACACGGAGGAGGTGATCGTTCAGAGCCACGCAGCAGATAGAAGGATGCAGATAACCAGCAGGGAGGTCGGTGGCAGGTGTGGTTCTGACCCTTTCAGAGTCGGATTTACAGACGTGAACCCATAAAATTGTTTAAATTCACCATTTGATTGCCAGCTCTCGCACCGACTAATAAGGTTCTGGTTCTGTTTCATGTCTCATATCAGAATTCTCTCCACACACACACACGTAGGTGAGGTCCATATTTGGCAAAAGGAGAACGTTAAATTTGTATCGGCTCAGACAAAGATCACATTTGCTCTGCTCCTTCGTGTCTTCTTAATTAATCTTCAGTCATAAATAAAATCCTAGGTTCAGCTCATTTTTTTGAAACCCCCCCCCAAAACGGGGCGGCTGTGGCTCAGTGGGTAGAGCGGCCGTCTCCCGATCGGAAGGTAGCCGGTTCAAATCCCACCAGGGTCTACTTGTCGTAGGGTCCTTGAGCAAGACCCTGAATCCTTAGCTCCCCGGGCGCTCCACGAGGGGCTGCCCACTGCTCCCTCAGGGATGGGTCAAATGCAGAGAAGTAATTTCACTATGTTGTACTGTGTGACTAATAAAGGAATCTTTCTTTCTAAAACTATAGAAATGAGAAAAAATGTCAAATGTATTTTGGGTTAAAAATAAATTTTTATCACTACCTCTCTTACATTTTTTGTTTTCAAAACATTTTCAATTATGGCCGAAATAAATTATTAAAAAAAGATCTAGACAAAATTATAGGTTAATTTTTAGAACATGATAATTGATGGATTTTCCTGGGGGTGGCTTGGATATAGAATCATCCATTTTTGCAGTCAGAACAAAAAACGGACTACTGTAGTGAACTCGACTCTGATTTTGTCTCCGCTTAGAAGAAGAGAAACAACAGAACCAGCATAAACCCGTGGGATCAGCACGCCCCCTTCAGGGAGGCAGAGGTACTGCTACCTCACTTCCTGCTTTTTTTTATTGCGGTTTTATGTCCGAACAGCAAAAATAAATATGTTCTACAAATACGTGAAATACATGACCTCTTCTATACTAAAGGGAAGACGATTAATAAAAGTATCTACAAACATTACATTTCGTGACAAACAGTGAGAAAGCAAAATACTCGAGCCCGTTTGTGAGGGACTGAAGAGCCTGAGGTGAGGCCCAGCTCACGGCTCCCTCTCCTCTGTTAGAACAGGAGATACGCTAATTCAGCAATTCTGATAACAAAAAATTAATGGAATAAAGGAATCATACAGAAACTACATTTATTGCACATATCAGCAGACAAATATTAATATTCATTTTATTTTATCATTATTTCTTAATGTTCATGATGTTCCCTCCCCTGATCACATGTCAGGTCATGTCAGATCAAGGGTTCAGAAGCTTTGCTTGAGTAAAAGTACTAATACCACACTAGGAAAATTCTCCAGTACAAGTCAAGGATGACGTACTCTAACTACTTTACTCTGTTGAGTAGTTTAACCGGTGAAGATGATTGATCATCATCTGTTTCAAGCATCTCTGTCCTGCGAGAACAACATAATGAAAAATGTAACAACTTCATGCTGTCAGGAAAATGTAGAGGAATAGAAAAGAAGTGTAAAGTATTTCCATCTGAAATGTAGTAGAGTAGAACTAATAAATATACAATGGAGATACTCAAATTAGGTACAGGTACCTCACCTGTGTACTTGAGTAACTGTACGATGTTACTGACTCTGACGGCACAGCGCTGTAGTAAATGTCTTTATAAGGAGACGTTTAAAGTAAAAGGTTCTGTGCTGACCAAGAGGTACGACTGAAAAAACGATTCAAAATGTCTGACAGACACGACTCTAAACATTTATAGTAATCCAAAAAGTAACGACAGCAGTCAGACAAATGTAAAATAAATGTATTAGAACAGAAGTATAAAGTAGCATAAAACCCAAATAAAGTCCAGCAACCAAAAAGTTATACTCAAGGACAGTACCGGATTAAAAGTTTTTAGTTTCTACCCAGCACTGATAACAACCAGAACTAATTCTGACTGTTCCGTATAAAAAGGAACAACATGTGACCAAGAGAGATTTAAAGAGTTACGACTTTCTTTAGAAGTAAACTCTAGTATTATCGGCCCGTGTAGGAAACATAAAACCAGTATGAAGCAGGATCTTTCGCAGTACCACTGGTGTCGGCTGTATTTTTCATGTGTACCCCTACGGGGGGGGGGGCTTTCAGAAAGCGGCACTAAAGTTGTCTGGCTCAGTTTCTTAAAGTGCAACATCTTTGCAGCCGGAGGTACCAGAGATTATGAGAAAGACTAGAAATAGTAACTCTCACATATGATCGGCGTATTCCTGCGTACCCGGTACTCAGAGAACTGGATGTCTTTTAATGAATGAGTCCCGTCGGCCTAAAGCGACGATGGAAATAAAGATTATATAGACGCTCGTGAAATTCCCCTCACTGAGCCACTGCTGCACAAAGCACCTCTTTGTCATCCCCTCTGGGCCCCTGGGAGCCCTTTAACTCAAGCATCATAAGAGCCCCACAGAGACCTCTCTGTCAGTCACCCGGACGCCGACCTCTGATTGGATCAAAGATTGATTACATCCCATTCGTGCGACGCCATCATTGGAGGAAAGAAATGCATGCCCCGGCGATCAATGGGGCCTTGTAATCAGTGCCAATACAGCAGTGACACGGCGCTGTGACGGTAGGAAAATCACTCTAATTTTCAGGCAAAATCTGAATCTGCCATCTCCTCAGTGCCTTCAAATTTAATTGCCATGTGAGGATCGAGTTTGAGAAAGATTTGAGCGCTTTCCAGTCGGCCTTTGATTCATCTGTGGAAAACGCAATCAAAAACATCCTGTAAGCGTAATCCTCATTAATATGGAGAAACGTTGTGTTTGTGTGCACACCGCAAGATAAACGCTCATTTGGTCACAAACTCCATAATATCCACCACTCAGTCCAATTTTCATTACAATCCATCCATGACAAGTCTGTGTGGATTTACAGACTTTCATAATTTGACGGAAGATTCAGCAGAAGGATATTTTAATGATAAAGTCCCTCCAGCCATCTGCTGGCGTAATGAAATGGCAGAAGATCTGGATGACCTCTCGCTATCCGCGGGCAGCATATGCTGCGCCGCAGAGACGAAGGAACAACCTTCTCGCTGATGTCGACTATCGGCCGACCTCATCATGGCGAAAACCTCATCTGTTACAATCGTGAATCCCACGCCAGTCCGGATTCATGAGGATTTGCAAAACAAAGTGCACCATATGCTGCCATTCTGCAAACACAGTTTTAAGAACAAAGACAGGGAAATTAATTAAAAGCATGGCGCGCTGGGTTGATTTTTCAAGACCTGTAAATATCCCAGGAGAACAACGAATGCAGCCTTTATTGCATGAATCGTTAGAGTCGGAGAAGGAGCAGTGCTTAAACCCCTCCTCACTAAAGCTAGCGGTTCTTGCATCGGGAGATTAGCGACTCGTCGGCAAGATGAGCTACATGAGCGAAGCATTGTTACTTCCTGTGACTGTGTAATACTTCAAACGCCTGCAAGACCTTCAGTAATTCTGGATTTTGGCTTAAAAGTGCTAATGGGCAGGATATTAGTGATGTGTGTGTGTGTGTGTGTGTGATGGCAGGGCCTGTCTGACTGCGTGGTGGTATCCCTGATGCGTGTGAGACACATGGAGGCTGGCTGAGATGCTGTTGCACCAAGCACAGGCAGTTTCAAGGATTATTGTCGGTGCAGAAAAGAGGCAATTAATCTCTGCCTTCAAAATGTGGAGCAGCTGAGCTCCGAGGCCTTCAGGATCTTTCGGAAAAACGACGAGCTCATGTTTACCCGTGTCCCCACGTGGTCATGTTGACGGCGGCGCGTGTGATTATGAAGCGCTCGACATCCACATCCATGTGCAAGTTTACAGTTAAAGGCTATTTAAGAAATAGGTTGACTTGTGACCCGACGCCCAACCCAGTCCCACATGCACGAGAGAATCTAGAGTGATTCTTATTTGCTCATCTTCAATGACGACCAGCTCCCAAATGGCTCAAGCATCAACGCCATATGGATCGGAACCGGGCTCTGTTGACGTCCGATGGCTGTCAGGTCAAACCGTCTACAAACGGCGCCAGGACAGAAGTCTCTAGGTCCCGTCAGAGTTAAGAGCAGCATTTTAACCTACATGATATGTATGATGGTAAATGGGTTCCCAACACTGTACCTGCCTGACACCAATGAGTAAAAGAAAACCTGAATGACGCCGAACATCATTCTGCTGCGGGCTGCAGAATTCAGCCTGATCAGACCTGGCATCTGTACCTCCAGGAGCTCAGCAATGGTTTCCACCGTCTGTCTGTGCAGATATAACTCTCACTCTCACTCTCACTCTGCCCGCAAACACAATCCATAAGAGGAACAAACACAAATATGAAGCAGGAGCTCCTGGTGGATGTTTTTGGTCTCTTGCATCAAAAAGAACATTTTTATTGTCCTCACAGATTTTGCTTAAACATGAACCGAATTTGTCCAAGATAGCGTGAAATTTGATTATGTATCCATAACATCGTTGTTTCGTTTAAAACGGAATACACCTTAAGGCACGTATCTGCCAAAACAGAATCTGAAGGCTCGGTGAGAAACATCATTTCCAGGATGTATCCTGCGTTCTTTGTTTTCCTTTTACCGACGCCAAAGTAAAGACCAAAAGTATTTGTGATATTTGATCTTTGTAACAATTTCTTGCTCTTTTTTTCTTACTCATAAAGAATTTTAGGGGGAAAAAAAACAAAAACAATTCCAAAGAATAACATTAATCGTTTTTAACTAAACACCACCTACATATTTGATTCACTTGTTTTCCATTTCTAAGGTAAATAAGCTAAAAATGCTTTAACGATCTGTTTTAAAGTCTCTGATTGGCCTGTAAATAATCGCACTGGTAATTTTTTGTTCTTGTTGGAACGTTAAACTAAACAGCAACTCTCCCACAACTGATATCAGTATTGAATGTAACTTTTCATTCATCTTGCTTCAACAACTATTCAGCCAAAGCAACAGACGGTCAGTAACCTCGGTGTGCATCACCCCATGCCAAAAACCATTAAACTCTTCATGGCCTCCAAATTGATGAGGAGGCAATTTTGTGCCTCCTCATCTTCCTCCGTCATCCTGCCTGTGAGGAGAATCAGCCTCCCTATTATATCGTTAAGGAAACATTTAAACGTGCACGCATCTATCGATAAAGTTCCAGAATGCAATTTAAAATACAAAGAAAAGAGCGGAGATCCATTTTAAGCTACTCTACAAATATGGACCAGCAACATGGTGGCCTCCATTAAAGAGGACTCAACCCCTCTGGAGATAGACAGGAAGGACTTTTTCCATGCCGATGCTATTACGTTATACACTTTTACACTAAAAACCATTGTTTTGAAAATGATATTCTATCCATTCAAACATACAGCACCTTCAATGAATATCCATCCTTTTCTAGAAACACTTTTCTTTGAGGGGTTGCTGACTGTTGGGCAGAGGTGGCGTACGGCGTGGAGGAGGTCACAACCTGATCACATGACATGACACGACGAGACAAATAAGTGCAGTTGTAGTGAACGTTCAGTCAGGCGGACTATCCCTGTACATATTAACTGTCCTGTCTTCAGACGTGACACACATGTTCAGTATTCATCTCCTGATATCACCGTCGTTGGTCGTCAGCGAGATATTAGCTGTTCTCACAGGCTGGTCACATCTGTCTGTGTCCTACCGTTGTAGGAGTTCACTCTCCGCTACACCATCAGCTCTTCAGCCTCATCAGTCTAAGCGGAGTCATCAGCCGTCACCAGCGCCAGTGTTTGAATTCATCTTGCTAGTGTTCTGGGAGTTAACACTGAAGCACAATCTCCCTGAAGCGGCCAAAGACTTTCCTCAGACTAATGTTCGTACATCATCTGTTGCAATAAGTGATTCTCTTTGCTTCAATCAATGATCAATTCACGTGATCACACACACTCACATCGTTGGGCTATTTATGATAAGAAATTATCTTAAATTATATTTATAGGACTGTAGGATCATGGAGGCAACCTACAGGCACAGGAAGAACAGGATTAGAGCCACCATACCAAAAGAAAATGAATGCGACATTATTTTTAACGTCTTTTGCTTCCTTGTGTTTCTTATTTACTCCTTCCACTTCGTGAGAGGGATTCCAATGCAAGGAGAGGAATGAAGGAAAGGAATGAAGCCGCCGCGGCGGACATACCGGCTACACTCAATTCTTAGCGGAATCCATTTTTAATTTCAGTTGAACAAGGTGTCTGAATCAAACATTGTGGACATTGTGAAAGATCTCTCCTTTACTATGCAGAGATTGAATTTACCTTTTTCCATTTCTCCTTTCCATTTCCCCTTTCCTGTCTTTGCCTGATAAGCTCCCCTCACCACCGAACACAATGGCTCCATTGTGCTGAACCACAGAGCTGATAATGTTATGTGACATTAAGGGCAATGATGTTAGCTTCCATTCAGAGAGACATTTTGATTGGAACGTAGACTCACAAAGAGTGTTATAATATTCTGTGCTTTCAGAAATTAAGGAATCCAATATTGAACACAATCACCCTTGAGCTGCACGTATTTTATTAGGCTGCATGTCAGGAGATGCTTGCTTTACAGATTGGGGAAAAAGTGAAGACTAACTAATATAGCAATGACATCAGAGGGACAGACTTTAATGATGATCCTATTAGCTCACACAATGGCATTTGCACATATCATGTCACCCGATGAGGTCTTTTGCTACCAGTCTGTTACTTTCAAACCTGCAGAGGCAATCTGTCCACAGCAGCAGAAAAACCAGGATTCCCAATGTCATTCAGCCCCCCTGAAGGAAGAACTCCATTGTTTTCCCCTCTTTTTATGTATAATAATATTCATATCCCCCTGAACGCTGACCCACGAGAAAAGCGGCTATTTCTGAGCTGTCACTGCAACGTCTTTATCTTCACTCTCCAAATGTTGGGGTCAGCTAAGACTCGACGCTCAGCAGACAATTCTCCTAAAGACCTAATGTGATTAATGGGTGTCACTTAAGAGGGGTGGGGTAAGGTTGGAAAAGAAAAGGAAAAGTCATCCAGAGGAGATTGTTTCTGAAGAAAAGGTACACTGGCATCAAGAAGGCCCCCCCACCCCAACAGCAGTCACCGCGTGCCGTAAAGTTAAACATTCAATGTCACTTTCAAAGTTTAAGTACGGCCAGGGAATTCAACGATTGCAAGATTTTTGGTTGAGTCCCCGCGAATAAGATTTTTTTATTTTTTTATTTGGTCATGTTTTCGTGGTATATTATGTCAAATGACACTCATTCATGAGAAATGAATTCTCTGGTGTAAGTCCAGCTTTGCAGTGTTGCCTTTATTTGCTCCGTGCCACTAATGGGAAGGCCACGTAAGGTATTTTAAAAGCTGTGCACTCAGTTTTCCCATAGCAAGCCCTTTTGAGATTTTTTGCTCAGTCTGACAATTGAGGTTTAACATCACATTTAATATCAAACATGTCATTTGGACTAGTCGTGTTTAATTTTATGACTAGTACCAACTTTGTAAAGGTTATCTCCAATGTCCTTTTGACTAGTCATAATCCCGCATCACTGCTGAGGTGGCACTGAACCACCGTGTCTTGGTCCATTTTCCCATCAGTAATGCTTTCGGGAGAATAATCTCTGGACTGATTCGTCGAACATTCAACAGTTTGGGGAACATGAATTTCAGAATTCTGAGGGTGAATGTCAGGTCATCAGGATGTGACTCGAAACTAAAGCACAACTCGGTCATGCAGCAAAAGAATAATCTCACGTAGAAGAAGGATTCTTCCTCTGAATGACTCAACGTTTAGAAAGATTAAGTTTGGCTCAAGTCAAAGTCCTGACCTGAAAGTACCGTAAACATGACCAGCTTCACTGCCGTTTCAGCAGTTACAGATTTAACATAACTGTTTTTAATGTTAAATGTTGTTTGGAGATTCAACACAATTTAATCGTATATATATATATTTCAGGAGCATGTCAAAAACTTTTTCCCAGCACTGCACCAGCTTTTTCACGTTCAGGCTAAGGATTATCACTGGAATTAAAAAGCAATCAACAGTTCTAAACTAAATTACTAAAGATACTTTAGTAATATTTTTTTTTATTTCTGCTTTCAAGTTGTTATGACGTTTGAAAAATAAAGTTTAAGAAAAAAAAGAAGAGAATCCCGTAAAATCGGCAAATGATCCGATAACTGTTTCAAACTCACAACAATTTATATGAATAAAGTTTTATTTACCTTATGAGATTTGAGACAAAAATATTCTAACAAATAATTAAATGTCAAATAAAATTCAGATGAATTGACTTTAAAAATAATACAAAGGAAAATAAAACACAAAAGTAGGTTTAAAGTACTTTGATCGTGTTGTTTTCCACCTCTCAGAGTTATTCCTTCAGTTAATCTGCCAGATTTGACTTTACTTTGTTCACTTCTGACCACGCAAATCTCTTATGTGTGAGTTTGTTTTGGGTGCAGGGAGTTTTTTAAGCAACAGGGCAGTGAGTTTGATAAATAACTGAAGATTAAGGAAGTTGATTAAAGTGTGACCATTTTACATTAAGAACAACAACACGTGTCAAGTGTCCCTGACAACATTAAAAATAGGTCCGATACCGTTTGAGTCATGATGGGTTGTTGCTGTCCAACAACTTTCTCTTCAGCCTCCTCAAAAAGATGTCTCAAGGCCAATGCTCTGCAGAATGTTGAAACTTACTGTTAATAAAAAAACTACTGTTCATTTCAGTATTTTAAGAGCAGAGCTGTGATCAGATGCATCACCATGGAAACTGTGAGCGTGTAACGTAAACTATCCTAATAATGAAAACAGCAGAAAAAGAGCAGTGTTGTTAAGTGGAAAGCCCCGAGAGTCGTATGAAACAACTAGTTCTTAACTGGTCAAAAGCCAGAGTGGATTAAAGTCTACTAAATGTAGGAATAAAATGTAGAAAACGATTGTGTGTGAGCAGCGTACTGATTGGCCTCCTTATCGTAGATTGCATGTCTATGATTTGATGATGGAAAATGAAGCAGTTGTTGCCAAGACTTAACTGTAATCTCAATTTAAATCTTTAATCCACAGATATAACATCGAACTAAAGAAGTTGAGCTAAATTATTCCAGTAGGTAAAAAAAAGAGTACCTACCTGTGTGTGTGTGTGTGTGTGTGTGTGTGTGTGTGTGTGTGTGTGTGTGTGTGTGTGTGTGTGTGTGTGTGTGTCTGTCTAACACTGACATCCCATAAGCATCATCTAATGCCAGCAGCAGAAGTTTATGATCAGGTTCTGTGGTGACATCAGGACCTGGGGATCCTTAGAAGGGTCCCAAAAAGTCTCCCCCCATTCTCCATCCTATCCACTGATCCTTTAAGGGGTGCTGTGGTGGGGGTGGAGGCTAGAGGTGGGCTACACTCTGGACTAGTCATCCCAAACTACCCTTCACTTCACCATCACACCTATGGGCAGTTTAGTCACAGATTGTCTGACATACATGCAGAAAGAGGACTTGTAGACGCCAGGTCTCATTTGACCCAACAATCGTTCTGCTTTGAGGTGAAAGTGCTAACCACCATATGACTGTACCCCGAATTTAAAAAAAGAAATTGTTTGCACGTAAAATTTTATATTCTTTAGTTTGTATGTTGTTTATGGTGTCTGCTGAGTTAGGAATTAGAACGGAGTCCCTCCTTGATCCACCAGCCCCAGACTCAGACTTCGACATGAGGGAGCCTGAAAGAAACCCATGAGGTGGTGAAAGCAGCTAGAGCCAGTTTTGAATCCCTTGAGCAAGCCGGAATGACTTATAAGGCTTGCAAGCGCTGCCCAGAGCCGTTCTGACTCCTCTGGAAACTCCTACGAACAATCTGCCGCAGGGGGGGTTGCTACCAAGCAACGCTGGAAGGTTTGGTATAGGAATCCAACGGAAGAGGTTTGGATTCCTTAGGAACAAAATTAGACAAACCTTGGGTAATTTAAATTGATCTCATTGCTTGAAGGCAATATCTTTGTCAGTGTCTTGTCCAGGCGGCTGGCAAGACTACCCGCAAAAGAACAACTATGTCGTTACCTCAGTGCAGAAGAGTGGAACTCCAGGGAGTTCCCGGTGCCTCCGAGACGTGGCAACCATCCACAAATCCATCAAGCAGTTAGAGACTGGCCTAACAGAGCGGACAAGTCAGGACCGCCAGGAAAATCCAAGTCCTGGACCTAACAACATGGCATCCTGTCCTGCATCCTCTGGCCTCTTCTGGTCCATCATGTACCTATCACATCAGTGGAGGAAAAAGAGAGGAAGATCAGCGGATATCTACGTAGGTTGCTAGGCTTCTACATAGCCCGAGCAGCATAGCTCTGTGTGTATTTCTCTTCACACAGTGTTAGAGGAGTTCGGACTAGAGAGGTTCTGCAGTACAGAGACTCCAAAGATCCACAAATCTCAGTGGCCAGTATTGAGATCCGCACTGGCAGGAAATGGAGTTCCACAGTGGAATCAGTGGCAGAAACGAGGCTGAGACACAAGTCTGTGGTGGGTAAAGTGGTAAAGGGAAGAGCAGGCTTGGTAGGGCTTCCATCACTTACATACAGCCAGGCCTAGGAAAAGGAGAGGAGGACGTGAGAACCGCTGTGGACGAGACGAGAACTACTAGAATGGCAGGCATGAGACAGAAGGGAGTGTGGATGAGATGAGAGGGCATTAAGTGAGAGCTCTCTTGGACTGAAATCTGGCCAGCAGAGCCCCAGCGCATTAAGTTCTTGATCCAAGCTGTGTACGACACTTTTCCCAGCCCGGCAAACCTCCAGGTTTGGAGCAAAGCTGATACACCCTCATGTCCAATCAGATCTGGGAGAGGAACCCTTAAGCACATGCTGAGTACCTGCCCTAATGTCCTGGGGGGTGGTTGCCTCCACGGGAGACATGACCAGTACTGAAGGCAGTTGCAGAGAGTGATGCCTCAGTCTTAACCAATAGCAGGCACCACTGGCCCACCAGAAAGCACATATTCATCAAGGCAGGAGAGCAGCCAAAACCACAACCCAGAGCTCCTGCAGGCTAACTTGCCACTGGAAAGAACTGGTAGAAAATGGTAGATCTTGGCAATAAGCTCAATTTCCCAGCATACATTACGGCAACATCTTTGCAACCAGACATCGTGATTCTGTTAGAGGCCGTAAGACAGTTTGCCCTCGGGAAGGCCACAAGGAGGACGTCTTCAAAAGAAAGCTGGCCAAGTACTGGGAGCTTGTGGAGGAGTACCAAGAACAGGGTAGGCGAGTAAACTGCCATCCAGTTGAAGCAGGCTGTAGAGGCTTTGCAGGAGGTTCACACTTAAACACCTACACCCGGCTGAGCATGAGCGGTCCAATGAAGAAAACAGCCACCGGGACTCTTTTCAACGGTCACAGCAGAAAGAGCCTCCAGGTGGCTGTGGATGGAGAGGGGTGATTCCCGGACTAATGCAGCTGGGACTGATCGCCTGGGCGAGGGTGACTATGGTCGTGAGATCTAAAACACCCAATGAACCCAGGAAACGGCACGGATGATGCGTCCCGGCGCATCCGTACGATCCATCATTAACCTGACTGGGCTGAGAGCCCAATGCAGAGAAAGCAGGGTTACTCCCACCACTTGATGCGATAGAAATTAGACTGTCTATCTCTCTATTGTATGAAAGAGGTATCATTTCTGTTATGGTGTTACTGATCTGATAAGTTTGAATCTGACAGTATCTTTCCAACATTACCAAATACAGATTAATTATAAAAATATTCATTATCCTTGACTACTTATCCCGTTCAGGGTCGCGGGGCTGGAGCTTATCCCAGCTGACATTGGGTAAGAGGCAGGATACACCCCGGACAATTCATCAGTTCATCACAGCGCTGTCGTCATTGTAACATGAAGATTGATTTTGAGCTTTTAATCCTTATTTTGATTTGTTGTGCTCACTTGATAATGCTGGTAATTACACTTTAAAATACTGACATACTATTAAGGTCTTATTGAGTCTAAACTTTAAGTTGAAAAAACTTATTCTTATTGTGTCAGTAGTGGAAGTCATTTATTTTTCAATCACCCACTGTTCTATTTCTACAGTGTTATACTTGCTGGAGTGAAATCATGTCAGAATAGTGCCCCAATTATAAAGACATATATATTTACTGTTTTACATTTTACATTTCTGAAAGGAAAACTCAGGGAGATACAATAATAATATTTTAAAGCTGCAAATTCCCTTTTTAAGTGTCTAATCATGTACTGTAAAAACAAATTGTTGATGAACTTAAAAGAAATAATAATAATAATAATAATAATACATTTAATTTATAATGCACTTTACATTTGGATCAAATCTCAAAGTGCTACAAGGCAAAAGCAGATAAAAGCATCAATAAAAAATAAATAAATTAATTAATTAATTAAAAAAATAAAATAAAATAAAATAATAACTATACAAAAACATGACCAAAAGCATTAATGTTAATTACAGTTATAGGTTCTGCTAAAAAGGAAAGTTTTAAGTCCTTTTTTAAATGTGTCAGTCGTCTGTGGAGCCCTCAGATGGTCAGGGAGGGCATTCCACAGACGAGGGGCAGCAGAACAGAAAGCCCGATCTCCCATGGTGCTGAGCTTAGTCCGGGGAAGGAGGAGGCGGTATGACTGGGTAGAACGGAGGGATCGTGTCCACAAATGACCACAAATAGCAAAGAATTCAATTGTTTTAAAGTCTCACCAATTAAAGAATGTAAAAATGTTATGTAATAGTCTTTCCAGGTGAAGAATTTTTTTTCAGTTCATCAAACGATACTCTTTTTTTTATACTCTTTTCACACGGCAGGACAACTGAATCTTGTGTGTCATTAAACTCTGATTTCCACTTTAAGGTGTGGTAAGTTCCTCTCAGCCCTGAGACTTCATGACGCGAGTTCGTCTCTGTTCTCGGCTGTGATACTTAACGCTGACACTTTCTGATACGGCTGATGGGCTTCATGTACTGTAGCTCTTCAAATTCACCGAATGAGTGGTATGAATAAGCGGCTTCAAAAAGACTGAAATACCGATGGCGTTAATGAATCATTTACTTTTCAAGATGCTTATTCTCCAAAGTCGCTGTGTGTTACTTTTAAAGTTTTAACTTTTGATGACTCATAAAGATTATTGCAAACTGTTCCATTCATTTTATTTATCGGGCCTAAATGTTTGTTTTTATCTGCATTATCAGCACAATTTGTTTTCTATTTACCAGCAGTAAACACGTTTTTTTCACAAGTGCTGCAACATGGAAGCAACAACAAATCCTGCGGCAGCAGGTTTGGGGGTCAAAGCCTTCGTCATGGTGTCGTCTATAAATCCTGTATACCTAAAAGCGTGAACGGACCCTTGTATAAAATAACAGTTGGACATGCAACATGTAGATATGAGAAAATTAAAAGTGATAATACCGATTAATCCAAACTCCTAGTTGTTTCCATCCAACCACTACTGCACTCAAAAATATAGTTCTTTGGGTTTAATTCATGAAGATCATTTCCATATGATTAAATGGGTTTCTTCCAGTATTAAGAAATAATTTTAGTCTAATTTAATATACTTGGGTTGGGTCTATATAATTTAATTGGGCTGATTTAATTTAGTTTCTCGGACTGAGTCCAATGTAATCAACGATGCGGTGAATGAAGTTATTTTTGTAAAGGTCAGGTTATTCTCATACCATTCTCCTATTCATTCAACATTTCTATCTATTTCTATCTTACATTTGCTATATTCTTCTAGTATAAAAGCCCTATTTAGTAGCTTTTTCTCTCTCTGCTCCTGTGGTGCTGATATTTCCCCTCCGATGGATCCATAAAGTCTGAGTTCAGCTGGACTGATTCTTGTAAAAGTTGTTAAATCTCATGTTCCAGTCTTACATGATGTAATCACATTTATCTTGCGAACATCAAAGTATGTCATAAAGAAAATACATGTCACATTGAAGTATTCAAGTATGCAGCCAGACAATTCCCTAGTGTGTGTGTGTGTGTGTGTGTGTGGCTTTGACCTGTACCCCCACCCCACCCAGAAGGTTTGCTGTTATCTATGTACGATGCAGCCCCCCTGCCAGCACACCTTCATTACTGGCCCAGATAGTGGCATTGGCAACTTGTCACTGGTATTGATTTCTCTTAAACTGCAATTTACATGGATATTTGTGGCGTCCTGGGGGCCGGCGGCAGCCTGCTGGACGCCCGTCACCTCCTCTCTCTCCTCTCTCTCCTCTCTGCCCCTCAGGCCAGGAAGAAACGTCCCCACCATCAACAACGAAGCCTCAAAGTGACTTTTCAAATCCGACGTGCTCTTTGCTGTGAATGCATAGTTTCCTTTCTTTTTTTTTTAAACATGAAACCGGATGGACGATCGTTTCCATTTAAAGGCAATAAAAGACAAATTGATTAGCTACCGTTCTTTCTTTGAGCGGAGGATGCGACTTAAAGCTGCAGCATCTCAAACTGTGTTTTTGTTGAGGCCTTAAAGAATCTGCATGATTTTTACGGCGCTTGCATTGACTGTACTAAATACAGAAGTCTCATGGCACCTCCTCCCAAACCTCATGACCTTCCACAGTGGAGGCTGTGGGAATAAAACAATAACCTCCAGCTAGGAAAGCCACAAATGCTTTCTGAAAACCTCAACATTGCACTTTCACACAAAATGCCAAAATGTCACAGTCCTCAAACCTTGTGGCTCGGTACAGTTTGTGCTCGCTGTGCTGAAGGTTACCGGCAGCCTCCAAGGACGATTTTCAAAATAAGAGAAGATAGAGAATGTTTCTAATAAGGAGTTTGGTTATTACGGCGATATTGAGAAGTTGACTGAAACTGTATATCTATAGGATGCATTTGTTTTAGCTGAGTGGTCTCCTCTTACAGTAATCTCTCTCTAAGGACTTGTCAGGGACTTGAGAACAGAGGGGGAATTTATTTAAATCCATAATCTTGCAGGAAAATTATAAATCCTAAATGTCAGTAGACAAACAAGGAGAGCGGAGGACTCCTGCAGAAAATAGCATATGGAGAGGAGACACCCATCTGCCACAACATCATAACCATTAAATATATTATCTTGATTAAATGGCAGCTGTCAGTCGGTGGGAAATATTAGGAAGTAAGAGAACATCTTGTCCTGAAGTTGATGTTGGAAGTTGGAAAAAATGTCATGTGGCTTTGACAACGACCAGATTGTGATGTCAACATGACAAAGTCAGAGCATTTCCACAACTGCGTGTGTTGTTGGGGCGTTCCTGGTCTGCCGTGGTTAGAACCCAGAACCGAACTAGTGACAAGCTCAAGGGAGTACAAGGCTCATGTGGAGAGTGGGATCAAGCTGTTTTGGGTGAAGAGGAGGGACCTAGACAATATTAGACAGGTGGTTTTAATGTAATGGCATGTATTTGTGTACAAATACCAAACCACTCTTTTCCTTTAGCCTAAAGCTGGTGGTGGGTGTGCAGCGAGATTAAATAAAGCCAGTATGGAAAAAGTCCTCTAGTCTTCCTTCTAAACACGAGAGCGGCCCTTCAGTAACGACCCCCACCAGAGTAACCCATGACCCCGACCTCCGAGGGGCGGGAGAGACTCGCCTGCAGTGTGGATAAGAACTTAAGGTATTTACTTTTAATTTAATTTAATTTATGTAGAAGCCATCTGTACAAACAAAAACAAATCCAAAGGAAGTAAAAATTGTGTAAGGTTCTGTTACAAATCTGAATAGAATTATATAAATACTACAACCTAGCCCTTTAAAGTTTCTATTTCTTATTGAAAACTGTGACAGAACGGGTTTATAAGATGACTCACTGGCAGCATGTATATACAAAAGAGTAAGGGGCCGAGGATTGAGTTCTGGGGGACACCATGGGTCTAGCTTATCTAATTAAAATGGACTATTTTCAATGAAATATAAAAATTTCACCTTGAAATAAAATAAAAAGTTTGATTTTTTTTTTGGTTTTATTCTTTAAATTATGTTTGACCAAATGATTTTTGATTTTTATTGTACATTTAGAGTGTCTTGGATATTAGTTTAGTAAATACCCCAAAGAAATAAAATGCAAAAAAATGTTTGTTTTTTCTTAGCTAGGACATAATAGGGCTAAAGTAAAAACATTTAAATAGGAACAATAAAAAATGACCAGGATATCTCTAAATTCTCCCTCCCTGTCCATACTGACCCGAAGCCGGTCGCGTCGCGTCGCCACACAGGAAATACACCCGGCGGTCGGTCTGATGGACGGACTCACGTCTGTCCGTCCATCCGAAGGTGAACTTCTACTGGTGTCCTCTGAATGGCTGCACGAGTCTGGTCTTCATTTCTTCACAGCGACGTTTCGTGACGGATTGTTTTTTCTTGGGCGAATAGTTAATCATCTTCTTCCTTGTGGATGTTTAGAGGTGAGTCTATTGGCCACCTCAACCTGAAAACGCAAAAAAGTCCTTTCAATGACCGGCGTTCCGTTTTCCGACACCTGGACGACCGTGACAGCAACGTCATGGCCTCCGCGGAAGAAGCCCCGCCTCCTCTGAAGACACGAAGCCCTTTTTTTCCAAACCAACTTGGAAACTATGTTTAATTTCAGCTTATTATTTATGTTATTAAATGAATTTAGTCCGGGAGATTCCCCTACATTTGACACACTGCACCTTTAAAGAGGAGATGACGGTTCGGTAAAAGTTGCAAACCTAAGAAAGGTGAAGCGCGAGGGAGAAATGTTGGAGGGTGAGTAAGGGGTGTGAGTTGGTGATGTCACAACCCCCAGCGGGCCGGGATTGGACCCTAATTAGAAAGCTCGGCAGCAAATAGATATGCGTCTTGCATGATTGGATCCAAAGTGGCTGATGCCAAAATTTCTGCAGAGGCGCGTAAAACTGAGGGAGAGGAGCGGCGGAGAGGAAGAGCCGTTATCAGAGCCGCGGAGAGCCGCCGCCAACAGTCCGCGGGTGACTTTCACAGGTGACACGGCGCCCCGAGGACCTGCTCCCCCCGAACCACCGCTACAAGAAGCACAACGTGCAGCGCGACTCTTTCGATAAACCTGAGGACGCTGCCTTACCGGAGAACCGCGGAGGCTGAGGACCGGAGGAGGAGAGACGCCCGTGCGCTCCGCTCCGGAGGCTCCGCTCCTGCGCTCATGGCGTCCGTACTGGGAAACAACAGCCGCGCGTCCGGCGCTCAGAGCGGCCAGATCCGGTGTAAACTGAGGAGGAGGAGGAGGAGGCGATCCAAGAGAAAAGGTACAACTTTCCTACACTTCCTTCCTCCTGTCGTCTCCTCTCTCCTGCGGGAGAGAAGGTCGCGCGCTCCTTGACGGGGCATCGGAGCGCACGGCATCCCGGTAGACCAAAGCGTCTCCCGCCGCCGGTACAGACCGATCCGTCACACCGGGGCTCCACTCCGCTCCTCCCGGTTCTCGTGAAAAGGAGAAAGTTTGCTGCGCGGAGGGACATTATTGTCTGTGATCGACAGATTCGATCTGATACAAGTTTGATCGTTTGCTTATCCAAAAGAAATGTTTTTCTTTTTACTCTTTTACGCCTGTCGTTATTATAATCTTCATTTTTTAAATTAGTGTATTTATTTGTACATCGGGAAAATAGCCAATCGCTGTTTAACTGACTCGCATATTTCTGTTATTTCTGTCTGTATCATCATCAGGCTGTGGAGTTTATAAACTACAACTTTGAAAAGCAATAAAAGACCTATTATTATTTATGAAGAAAACACTTAAAAGTACCAGCTGTGGCTTTTTTTCATCACAAGATCCTGAATACAATATCCTTATATCTAATAATTGATCTGAAATTTTCATTTTCTCCTTTTAATCACACAAAAACTTTATTATTTTCCGCGTTGGAAGCTCTGACCTAAGGCTCTGCTGTAGTCTGAAGTTACAGAGCCTACAAAAAAAGAGTAAAAGACTCTCTTTAGGTATTAACCTCTTAGGAATAACGTTGGATTTTATTCACTTATTTCTAGTTGTGCATTTTCTTAAATGAAAAAGTCTCTGACTGCTGCATGGAGTCGCTCCTAATCGAGAAGTGTGTGTCTAAGTCAGTGTGTCAAACCTCTCGGACATTCTGTGGGACAGTTAATTATACCACTGATTAAAACGGAAAGGCATTCAGATTTTCTGTGACATGATAACAATCCAACGCTTCCTCAGTAGCTGGATAGATGCTGGAGCTCACGCTAAACAAATCCCTCGAGTGCTTTTATTCTCCACAGCCTACAGGAGGATGGAGTTCCTCCGTCAGTGACAACTACATATTTATGCCTTTTATGCTTTGGTTGGGGGAAAAAAAAAATCCTCTCTTTGATTGCTGGTAAAATTTCTTTCTCACTTCCTGTCCTTGTAAGAATCACTTTAAGCGTCATAATATACTGAAGAGGCCTGGTTGAATTAATCTTCAATATGTAAAGTAAGAGGAGTAAATTTACCAAATCCTGTTTCATAATCAACCTCATAGTGGGGAAAAAAACAAAAAAGGATGCACTGATTTTGAGAAAAGGGATCAAAAGAGCCGTTATTTCAAAATGCCCCTTAAATGCCCCTCACTGATTTTAGCTTTCTTGTGTATTTCCTGTTCCTGCTAAGGACATGGATTTGCTCTGACTCAGACCGCAAACACACTCATATCTAACATTTTAGCCCCCTTCACCAGAAAGCAGAGGATAAATGAAAAAAGTAGCATTGACACTTATTTTTATTATTATTTTTTAGTGTCACAGATGAAAACACACGGCCTTGTTTGTGTTCGGAGACGCCGATGTGGCGCCCCGGTGCATTGTGGAATATGGATGAACGCTGCGAGCGTGTTGACGTATCCGACTGCAGTTGAATGCATAACGAGCTTTCATAAACACTTTGCTCTTGTCATCAAACTACAAACAGACAACTGCACCTCATTTCCATAACCTCTTGGTTTTTAATAGCCCAAGTAATTGAGACAAGGGAGACAATACATAAAATATAGTGCTGAGGCAAATGTATTTACATAATGGAAACGACAGAATTGGTTCCACAACATTAAGCATTGCATATGAGTGCCACACAAACCCTCACACATTAGCTGACACGCCAGCGCAGCGTGTTTCCAAACGGCTAATTTATCAGTGCTGCTGATTCATTCTGATAACAGGGGACATTAGGGGGGCCAGTTCAGGGACCGGCTTCAAATGAACTGTGTCTCTGGCAAACGCTGATGGCCGCCGACTCCCTCTGCGCCGCGCGGGCTCCGCTCAAACGTTCCCTCTCGCTGCTGGTTCTGAATTCTTTTGTTGAGAGGGTTCAAGCTCTCCAAACACAGAATTTGTTTGTGAAGCAGTCAGGATAAGAGCAGGGGCCACGACTGAAGGGTCTTTACTTCATTAAGCAGAGCTGGATACTTCCTTTTTTTTTTCCCTTTTCTCATCAGTATTATCCTTCCACTAAAATGCCGACTCATGATCATCTTGAGATTCCACACAATTGCTTTTCTCGAGCTTCGGGCGTAGAAAGTCATAGGGATTAAAGTGTGGCATTTGGGTCGTAATCCCGTGAAGAGGCTGCAGATTATGTGGAGATGGTTTCTCTAAGACCCCGCGGCGTTCATTCTAAATGTTCACAGCAGACTCTGTTTGATCAATTCTCTCCAGCGTTCTGCTCTTTGCGTTTGTTTTGGACAAACCATAGAGTTTAGATTAAAGAACTGAGATTCCTTCGATGGCGTTCCCTGTCTCGTCTCGGCTCATGGTTCCTAGAATTCACACAGGTTCCTAAATTCATCAACTCCCTGCGCCGCTCTTCAATCACACTTAACCAGCCGCTGGTTACCTCCTCCTCCTCCTCCTCGTCACAATGTTGAGGTTACAAACCTCCTGTCAGCTCAGTAGTGTGCATCGACACACACCTCACGCCGTTAGGCGCGGTCTCGCGGCGCACGCTGACCACCGCTGGGAGAAGGATCCACGGACATGTTGTGTGGATTCATCACAGCCGTGGGATTTACGTCCGTGTCCCTCAGTGCAACTAATTCAAGTCCTTTAGAGGTTTTTGACGCGTCAGCATTTGGGTGAACGTAGCAACAGTCCTACTAAACCTGTCAATCAACAGCTTGACCTTTATTCTGCCTACCGACCTCAGACTGTCATCTGGGAAACATGTTCCGCCTCTTTTATCCACAATGTGGTTTTCATGTACGGGAAAAAAAAGGACCGGCCAAGATTTACGGTCCAACATTATTATCTTTTTAAAGCCGCACTTATCACCCCGTACTCTCAAAACGTATTGTAGAGTATATCAGTGTCATCATCAAGAGCGCCTGAGGGTGGGGTGGGGGGGGGCAAAACACAGAGTGGAACATAATTTATGTAGCAATTACTGTTTACGCTCTGCTTCTGAGCGCAGCGGCTGCAGGCACACGGGGGGAGTGTTGGCTGACGAGGAAAGTTGAGGGGGAGTCAGGGGGGGGAGAAGGATCCTGGGCAGAGCAGACAATGATGGTCGTCACCTTCTCGCATCCGTGGCTCGCGCCCCCGAGAGGCAAAGGGCCACCGGGGGAGACATTAGCAGGGCAGATGAGTCGTCCGGCGTCCGGCCCCTGGATGCTCCCGGAGGATGGCACCGACTGAGTAACACGCCGCTGGGCTGCAGAAGCAGCAGTGAAACAGTAAAAGAGTAGAGTACCGCGGCATCAGGGGATGATGATCGTGAGGAGGAGGGGAGGGGGGGGCGAGAGGGCAAAGGTCAGAGAAGGCAGCACATCCTTTGTGGTGATGATACCAGGTTAACTTCTTTTTCTTTTTTTACTGGTCCACTGGTGTCGACATAAACGCTCACTGCAGGTAAAATGTACCTAAAACGACATTTATTGTAATGGTGATAATAATAATAATAATAATAATAATAATAATAGCTGTTTTAGTATTTAGAGTAGTTGTAAAGTGGCTAAAAGCAGAGCTGTAGTACCGCTGTCCTCCAAATAATTCTATATTACAATCAAAGTCACGTTCATTCTCCTTATCTGCCTCGCTACATGAGTAGGACATAAAGGGAATTCAACATTTCACTCTTCCTCTCTGGATCTAGACTCTAACAGGAACATCTGCAACATTCTCCAAACAGACTCCTTCCGTTCGTTCGTATCGTCATCTTCTCTGCTGCCGTCGGGGCTGATTTCCACCGCAGTGATGTGACAATAGCACACAGGAAATAGCGTCTCTGGGCGTATCCATCAGTGCGTCTCGTGCACGACAGACGAAACAGGACCACAGACGTGAACCGTGTGAGATGACATGGAACGCATGCAAGCAGCTCGACTACGCAGAGAAGGCGGGATATCAGTGATTCTTTAACCGCCGTGTTCTCCTCCTGTCAGTCACACTGAAAACACGCGTTAGCTGAGATTGGTGGTGATGCACGCGGATAGATAGGTTCAAAGCCCTTAACTCCTTTAGCCCATAGACACTAGTTCCATGCACAGGTGCTAGAAGTACACACATTCAAACTCTTTCCCTCTTCTTTATCTTACAAGCTCTTTAATCCTTTATTTAATGTACATGTGTATTTTTATTTCTTCATTTCTTTATTTTTCTGTCCTTTGTATGTACATATTTGTATATATGTGTGTGTGTGTGTGTGTATATATATTTATATATATGTACACATCTATAAGATGTACTATTATATAGTATATCTTAATTTTTAGTCACCTTTTGAATAGTATAATACCAATTATCTGTTGGCGCTGCTTTAATGACTAAATATCCACTTTATTTATTTATTTTTTATTAATACAGTTTCTATCTCTCTGTCTATCTATCTATCGCTCTCTCGCTCTATCTCTCTCTCTTTAACTTTATCTAGCTCTCTCTTTCTCTCTCTCTCTCTTTCTCTCTCTCTTTTTCTCTCTTTCTCTCTCTCTCTTTTTCTCTCTCTTTCTCTCTCTCTCTCTCTCTCTCTCTCTCTCTCTCTCTCTCTCTCTTCTCTCTCTCTCTCTCTCTCTCTCTCTCTCTCTCTTTTACTTTATCTAGCTCTCTCTTTCTCTCTCTCTCTCTCTCTTTCTCTCTCTCTCTTTTTCTCTCTCTTTCTCTCTCTCTCTTTTTCTCTCTCTTTCTCTCTCTCTCTCTCTCTCTCTTTCTCTCTCTCTCTCTCTCTCTCTCTTTAACTTTATCTAGCTCTCTCTTTCTCTCTCTCTCTCTCTCTCTCTCTCTCTCTCTCTCTTTAACTTTATCTAGCTCTCTCTTTCTCTCTCTCTCTCTCTCTTTTTTTCGCTCTCTCTCTCGTAATAGAACAACAGTTAGTTGTGTAAAATAAAAAAGCCTGGTGAAAGTAAGTAAGTCTTGATTCTTTACTCAAGCAAAAGTGAAAAAGCATTAACGTAAAAAATAATAGAAGTAAAATAATCCCCTCTGAAGTTTTTGGGCAAACTGAACTAAACCTCATGATATATTAAAATAATAGTCATTAAGTAAAAAGTAACAAGAAGAAGAAAAATCTCGTCCCTGTTAAAGAGTTAGAATTCCACAGATTCTCCTCAATAAAAACAAAATCATCTTTAATTTCATATAATGTCGCGCTGCACTACAAAAACTCAGAATCATGCTAAGTTTATTTGTTTAATTTCTAGTCAAAATATCTCATACGTAGAAAATTGACACTTAAAAAGTAACGTTTCGGTGAAATAAACTTTTTAGACAACGTATCTGGAATATCTCGAAAAGTCAAATAATCCAGAAGATATATCAAAAGCACAAAATGAATATTTCCAGCCAACTCAAAGAGATAATTCATCTTAAAATGTTTTAATGTCACTTTCTAATCTAATTTCATATTTGTGATGGTCTTAAATCTAGAACAGTGTCACTACCTGGAACAACTTAAAGAGTGAAATGAAGAGAAAATCCACTTTTGAGGGGAAAAAAAATCTAATTTTAGAGAATTACCAGCTGATACACACACACACACACACACACCTCCTAATTCTAGTAATACGATAAAAATCCCACCCGCTAATATAACTTTATCGAAATATTACATTTATTTTAAGATATAAAAAGCTAATATATAAAGTTAATTATGACTTGCTCCAAAGAAAATCTGAGCAGCAAACAGGATGATCAGTGTGTGGACCTCATTAGAAATTATTATTCACATGATTATATTTTTTTTATCTTACCTACACGCAAAACCTACACTTTCAAAAACAAGAAAAAAGCAAATTCTCTGCCAACCGAGGAGGAAAATGTGACTTAAAACAAGAACATTTGGCTCTATAAAAAGAAAAGATTTAAGAATAAATTTCTCAAAGTGTTGGAAATGAAATGGAAATTACAACAGGTTTGAAAAAAAAAAGCCGTTTTGTTCTTGTCATTGTTGATGAAACAGCCTTATAATTATGATAATTCCAACTGACTCAGAACTGGAAATATAATCTCAGTACAATTTATAATCCATTAATAAGACAATTCAGGACCAAAACGATTGAAGCAAGAGAAATGCTTGAACACAGAAAGGGACTGCTATGAAAACAGATCTTGTCAGACAAATTTTTTTGCATATATTATTGTGATTTGAGATATTTAATCTTACTTAGATTTCTGTTTTTGCAGTGTGTGATGTCTGTGTTTCTCTTCTTTGTGTTTTCTGCTTGGTGGTCCCAAACCGGTGCAAACCTGTGTGTGAGGTTTAAAGGCACGGCGTACTTCCTGCACACTGCAAAAACTCAAACTCTTACCAAGTACATTTGTCTTATTCTCATGGCACTTGATAACAAATAGTACTTAAGTGAGATGTAAATCTAAATAAAGAGATCTAAATAATCTTGATAATATCTCAAATACTCAATATAAGTATTTCCAACTAACTTAAATGCATGTTTTTTCTTAAGATACTAAAATAAATTCAGAAATATTAGTTGAAAGGCAACCCCCCCCCCCCCCCCCCCAGAGGCTTAAATATCACGTTCTAATCTTATTTCAAGTACGTGGCGGTCTTAAATCTGGAACAGTGTTACCAGTATACAACTAAGAATAAGATAAATGCAAACTTTTAATTTTATGGTAACGAAATGCTACTTTTCAGTTAAAAAAAGACCAAAAAGACTTATTTTTGTGCATTTCAGGTTTATTCTTAGACACAACACCTTATTATACTAAAATATAGTTCAAAAGGAGATTTCTCTACTAATTTCAAATATCCCTTATGTTAACTTTGGGGTCTCATTTCAAGAAGTTTTACCCTGCAGATTTTCTACTTGTTCTATTGGCATCATTTTTTACTTATAACAATCATCAAACACCTTGTATTCCGTAATTTTTTCCCCTTATTTTTGAATGGGTATTTTTCCCAGTGCAGCGGACCAGATTTACCTGCAGGACTCATTTATAAATAAAACTCTAAGGCGGCAAGACAGCGACAGGAGGAGGATTTAAATAAGTGTGTGTGTGTGTGTGAGTGTGTGTGTGTGTGTGTGTGTGGTGAAGAGCTGCGTCTCACAGATGTAAAGCTCCAGTTTTAGCCCTGAAACATTTCCCTCACATTTGTTTGTGTTGCTGCTGATAACCGCATTAAGAGCTGCAACAGAAACACCGCTGGCATTTATCAGGTTAATGAAGGTCAGTGCGGATGGAAGCGGCGCCGGCGCTCCTCTGTGTGCACACGCATGGCTTTGTGAATTTACAGGCACCTCCTGATTGAGGGTGGCGGCGGAGGAGTCTGCGCTTCAGGACACGGTGTCCTCTAACCGACTGAGCATTTAGCCCAGGGAAAAAAGGTTATTACCACTGACTGGGGTCTCCAGAGGACGGCTGATATAATGACCAAGGAAAAGGAATAGCACAACTTTAGCACATTAGCATAATTAGTAATTATCTGGTAATAGTCCCTCTTGGCCGTCTTTTTTTTTTTGGAGTTTGGCAGTGAGAAATTGTGCTTAAAGTTCAGGCGGAGAAAAACAAATTCCAGTGACGCACACACACACACACACACACACACCCGGCGCAGTCAGGATGTGGGGAAAACGTTTCGCGAGCATCAGAAGCACGATGCAGATATAAAACATTCAGAAGCTGACACTTAAGTTAATTAGCCTGTTGTTCGATGACTCCCTCCGTTTGAGGAATAAGCTTATTACTCACATCAAGAATAACTCGCTAGACTGGTTTCTATGACGACTGAACACAGAAAAAGTTAATTCAGTAACGGTTTTAGGTTGAGTACTGCCCTTTTACCTTTACTTATACTTCCTCTTCTCTACATTTGTCTGTCAGCTGTAGTTACTAGTTACTTTTAGATCACAGTCTAAAAGTAACTTTCACACCTTTCACATTCAGACACGCGGTTCTGAACGGACAGCAATGCTTGAAACGGCTGTTGACAAACTATCTTCAAAGATTAAACAACTCATCCTTAAAAAGCAGTTAGATGGCCTGCGGCGGTAAAATAGGGCAGCGCATTAATGCAGAAGTAATGGTAATCCAAACCCAACTGGGACAAATGAGTACTGGTACTTTGATACTACTACTACATTTAAACGATGCTTTTACTCATAAGGCTTGGAAAGCCACTCTTTCACTTGTAAAATAGTTTTATGATTGTGTGTGTGTGTGTGTGCGTGTGTGTGTGTGAGCGTGTGTTAGTGTGTGTGTGTGTGTGTTCGTGTGTGTGCGTGTGTGTGCGTGTGTGTGTGTAGAACATGCTGGTGCGCTGCCGTTTGCAGCGAACTGTCAGTCCTCATAAACGGAGATGTAGCCCGGCGAGTAAGCAGTATTATCACTTCCTGTCAGTGTCTGTGCGTCTGCAGCCCACTAGACAACACAACACGAGAGAGTGGACGGCGTGGAAGAAGGAGCGGCGCTGCCTTGTTGTTTGAAGAGGTGGCGTCACACGTGAGGAGCGTCGTGTCGGAGAACCGCCATTTCTCTGCCCAACAAATCACAGCTTTAATATCTATCTCACGACGGGCGGTCAGTGAATGCATCACAACGGGTTTATCGTGAAGAATATTTCGCCAAACAAACTTAAATATGTTTTGAAATTAAATCAGTGGGGTTTTTTTACTGTAAAAAATGTAAAAAAGAATTTGAATTTTTTTTTTTTTTTGTGTGAGTTCTGTCCCAACAACCACCGCTCTGAAAGTAGGGCACCTGCAGGTCCGAACCCAGGGCACGGAAAAAAGAGAAAAAACACTTGGAGACACAGAGTGTTTTTATAATAATGTAATCACCAAATTATAATATACATTAATATAGTGAATATCAATATATAACGTTATTTGTATATCATTTATAATTGGATCATTTCACTGTCAGAAGGTTCTGGCATCATATTTTTTATAAAAGTTGAAGCCTTATTATGTCTATTTTTGTTCTGAGTAGCATTCATAATAATAATAATTAATAATAATAATTAATAATAAGATTCATCGTTATTATTTTTGATAGTAGAGCTCGACTAAAGACATTACTTACATCTATAAACACATACATTCTGCTGAGAAGTAGTTTAATCAATAGATAAATAATGCATTTGATTCATCAACCAATGTTGGATGAATGTCGACAAAAGTATATTTATAATTAAATCCAGTTCTAAAAACTTGCCTTTTCATTCTTTTGTTATTTTAGCTTTATAATGTCTCTCAGGCGAAACACCCTCCACTGTAAATGTGACAAAAGGAGTGTTTAGAGTGTTTACATAATAATGTATGTAATTTAAATAAATAAATATATAATGTAATCTAAATATATATAATATAAATACTTTAGGAAAATTATATATAATGCAATATACTGTATATATATAATGTATTATGAAATACCGCTATAATACTATGTTCACATAGTGTCTAATAGTGTATCAATATATTATTTGATATGATAGACATATATATAATCTTTCTGACTAAGATTTATTATTATTTCTACTGGCAGAGAAGTAGTTTAAACAGACAAAAGATTTTTAAACAATTATTGCATTCATCCAACAATCTTGGATGAATGGGAACAAAAAGATGCTGAAACTTGAATTCAGTAAAATGTTCTAAAGCTAAAGTAAAGAGATTCTTTCTTTTTTTTTATTCAGCCTTGAATAGTTTGTGCAGTCAGGCTGCAAACAATCTCAACAACCCACTCCTTTGATGAAGGGCCTCAGGAGGTCAAAGGTCAGGTTATGAAGTGTCACAAAAGGAAAGTCTCGGCTGCTTCAAGCCAAAAACGCTCAGAATGAATTTTGGAGAGCTGGACTATTTGTTTTCAACTCAATATTCGATATGAAGAGGAAGTGGTGTGATAAATAAAATAAATTTAAGTAAGAGGTTACCTGTCTTAAATGTCTGCCTTAATTCTCTCCAAATGTAAATTATCATAAAAGGCTTCATCAACACGAAAACGCAAAAAACGGTTTCAGTTCAGCCGTTGACTGAATGCGGCTGATTTTCTTTTCCCCTTTTCCCTTCTACTCCTTTAGCATGCTGTCCAGACGAGCTCTCACATCTCATCTGAAGTACTGCCAATAGCATGGGAGCTCCCCACCCTTCATGGTGGCAAAACATTTCTCCACTTTATGATCCTAATTAGCTCTAACTGTGCCATCATCCCTGTGTCATCATGCCTGGAGAGAGGCCGGGTCATTTGATGGTGTACAGTTTCTCACCGTCTTCATCCCTCTACTCTCTCTTTTCCTCCTGTTTCCACTCATCTTTGGTTTCCTCTCTCTCTCTCTCTCTCTCTCTCTCCTCCTGTGTCTCGCACTTTTAATGTCGTCCTCTGGCTTGCCTCTGCTTCTTCACGGCGCGGTAGCGGCACCCATGAAAAGGCACATATTTCATGAGGCCAACATAGATTAGTTTTTGGTCATTTGTTAACTCATTCCTTAATAACGAAGAAAAAAACAACAACTAATAAAATGTTTTCAGATGTCTTTGAATCATTTAGTCATAAAAACAGGGAAAGCCACCTGACAACTCTGCACTGGTGACTGATGTCATGCTTCAGTCACATGACTGCTGACCGCCCTGCTGACAAAGCAAAGTTACCACTGATACTCCGCCTCATATGGAATAATGAAATTGGATGAAGCGGCTTAACCGAGTGCCATTCCTCCTCTCACCATCGGACCGGGAGCCTATTTGAGATAACGTTAATGAAGGGGACTTTAGCCAAGAATAGACACGTCTTATTGCTGATGTTGGGGGGGGGGGAGGACGAACGAGGGGTGGGGCGCTAACAGCATTTATTTCCATTAATAAGATGGAGTGTGTTACAAGAGGGCCTCTCCTGAGGA
Source organism: Lophius americanus (assembly GCA_037951165.1). Taxonomy (NCBI): domain Eukaryota; kingdom Metazoa; phylum Chordata; class Actinopteri; order Lophiiformes; family Lophiidae; genus Lophius; species Lophius americanus. The sequence continues at coordinate 24,617 of JBBDHG010000275.1, read as the reverse complement.
CTCTCTCTGGAGGTGGCAACAAATCCGACTCTTAACGACCTCCAAACGAGTTGACCTCAGCCAGCGAGCGCGGCGCAGTCACATGGCAGAAGGTTCTCTCTGACACTTGTCTGAACCTTCGTGTGGACCTTAAATCACAGTAACGACTACAGTCCGGACAGATGGATCTTCTTAGGATGTTTTTATGAATCTGAGCAGCTTTAAAAACATTTGCCTCATTCTGTAAATGTTTTGGTATTTGGTATGTTTGTCCCCGACAACCGCTCGGGCTTCTAACATGCTATGTTTATTAATTAGCTTATAAATCCTTTCTTCTTCTATAGTGTATATGCCAGCCAATCCAATCAAGTTAGCTGTTTATGCAGGGTGTGATATGCAATAATTAGTCAGTCAGAGAACCTTGGGCGTAAAAGACAGATTTATGTAGATGCTGGTGGTGGTGGCTGATAACTCTGCTGAGAATGACGAGGCTAAAGGGGCTTATATGATGTCTGGATCTGCGAAGACTTGGAGGAAGAGGTAGTGAAAAACATAGAAACAGAGAAATGAAAGAGATGGAGAATCACATTAAACATAATAAGAAAGGCTAACAATGAAGAAGTGTCATCGTTCTATTGGATAGATGTGAGCAGCTGATGTGAACAAATGAAATATCGTAACAGTCCCCAAACAAGAACAGCAGGAACAAGACTGAAATTAACAGGATTATATGAGAAAGCTTAAATGTTTTCAAAAGGTTAGTCTTCCTGGTTGAACATTATCCAACTTTTGTCTTCTCATTAATAACAACAGATGAACGGCTCCAAATGAATCTTTGACAAAACTATAGGAGATGCAAACATTAACGTATGTAAGTAAGTATGTATCTCCTATCGTACTTTGGAGTACTTTAATGTATACATTAAAGTAAACATCTCCTATCGTACTCTGCAGTAAAGATCTATCGTACTCTACAGTACTTTAATGCACACATTAAAGTAAACATCTCCTATCGTACTCTGCAGTACTTTAATGTATAAGTAAACATCTATCGTACTCTACAGTACTTTAATGCACACATTAAAGTAAACATCTCCTATCGTACTTTGCAGTACTTTAATGTATACATTAAAGTAAACATCTCCTATGGTACTCTGCAGTACTTTAATGTATACATTAAAGTAAACATCTATCGTACTTTGGAGTACTTTAATGTATACATTAAAGTAAACATCTCCTATCGTACTCTGCAGTAAACATCTATCGTACTTTGGAGTAAACATCTATCGTACTCTGCATTAAAGTACACATCTATCGTACTCTACTGTACTTTAATGTACACATTAAAGTAAACATCTCCTATCGTACTCTGCAGTACTTTAATGCACACATTAAAGTAAACATCTCCTATCGTACTCTGCAGTACTTTAATGCACACATTAAAGTAAACATCTCTTATCGTACTTTGCAGTACTTTAATGTATACATTAAAGTAAACATCTCCTATCGTAGTCTGCAGTACTTTAATGCCCACATTAAAGTAAACATCTCCTATCGTACTCTGCAGTACTTTAATGTATACATTAAAGTAAACATCTATCGTACTCTGCAGTACTTTAATGCACACATTAAAGTAAACATCTCTTATCGTACTTTGCAGTACTTTAATGTATACATTAAAGTATACATCTCCTATCGTACGCTGCAGTACTTTAATGTATACATTAAAGTAAACATCTATCGTACTCTGCAGTACTTTAATGCACACATTAAAGTAAACATCTCTTATCGTACTTTGCAGTACTTTAATGTATACTTTAATGTATACATTAAAGTATACATCTCCTATCGTACTGACACAAATGATAGTTGTTCCAAGTATTCCGACAACGATGGAGGCAGATTTTTACCACTGCAGCTAGCTAGCTAAAAGACCCAGAACTACATCACCTGAAATTCTCTCCGGTGGAATTCCTAATGTTTCCAGAAAGTGTATTTTAAGAATGCTGTAAAAGAGAATTATGTCAGCATCTGACAGCAGCATAGATCTTTATTTTCTTCTTGTTGCGGTTGTTGCAGATTAAATTTTACCACAGCGGGGAATTTGGAGAGAAAAAAAATCTATTCTACGAATATCCTATCCTTTGTGGGGAATTCTCCTCCAGACAGCCTCTGCTTGTTTACAGAGCAGATATCATCCATCCATCCATCCATCCATAAATTCACAGCTGCCTGGATTTCATGTTTTTGGATTGTGGGGGAGATCCAGAGTATCTAGCTGGAACAAGTAAACTCCATTCCCTTGGAATTCGAACCTAAAGCCTCCTTGCTTTGAGGTGACACCACACAAGTGCGCCAACATGCAGAGCAGATAAATATGGCTCAGGAGGAAGGACAATGGTTGCACCGCAAAAACAGTCGTACTAGAAAGAAGAAAAATATTCTTTGATCGTAAATGATTGTCTTGAAATTATACAACAAAAAAAAAATCCGTCAATGGGCTAAGAAATGTTTTGCCTGGTTAGAAAACTAGAAACGAGTATAAAAATCTATCTTGACAATAATTAAATATGTAATAATAATTTATTAAAGATTTTCTTTTATATAAAATGAGTGTTTATAGTCCCTTGATTGGACCGAGATTAATTAATTGGGTGAAAAAGCTCATAATACAGAACAAAGGACAAAATACCTTTTTAAGGAGAAAAAAACTTGTTCTGGGATATTAAGCAAACCACCGTTCAAAACTAGCTCAATGTTATAATAGCTTGAATATCTTACTAAGAAAAAATAAGATATATTTCCTTCAAATAATGTTTTCCTCGTGTGAAACATGCTTGACAAGGTTATTTTTCTTCTTTTGTGAGAAAAATCAAATGTGTTTCCTGTAAAACCGTTTTTTTTCTTTACTTCTACTTACTTTTTTGCAGTGTAGGAGCCAGCATCCCTGTTAGGCAGCTACAGGGGGTGGCGAGGAGATGTCCTTGTACTCTCCAGGGCTCCCCCGCCAGGAGATGTACTACCTTAGGGGGTGAAACATCAGTGAAGGGCGTCAGTGACGACCTGTTTGGACCAGCAGAGGTGCAGCAGCTCACCTGTTTAATGGTCTGATTTGATCTGTTTTTTCAACACTTTGATCTGTTCTTCAGCTTTTTGCGTACATAAAGAAACAATCTTCCAAAAATCATCGAGTCGCACCAATCAGCTCATTGCCTGAAGGCTCAGTGGCTGCCGTCTTTAACCAGACAGGTGAGGTGTGTCTCCGTACAGCTGCTAAGACAATCACTGTTCAGCTGATGAGGCGTATGAGTTCTCTACTACCTTAATCAAAAATGAGTCACTATGAACAAAATGGTTCGGTAGTGACTCAGTGATGCAATACATCAACAAACGAGCGCAGCATTATTTGATAAGTGGTGAGTAATACTGGCGCCCGTACATTATCTCTGTGCGGTAAACAGGTTTGTGTCATGAGCTCATAAACAGAATGTAATATTCTCCCCCCCACTCTGTGTGAGGGGTCAACAGCCTCCTCCCACTCCTTCACTATGTAAATATATCTGATGGCGGCTGACTCTAAGTAAATGTTTCATCCGGTGCACATTAGATCTACGTGGCTGATGGAACTGCTTAATGGCAGATTAGCGCATTGATCGTGATGAGGCACACGTGTGAGCTTCCTGGATGCTTCTTTACTCTGCACACATGCCAGCATTAAAGAACACTTTTCCCCCCACTTCACCCTGCAGTTAATCCTCTCTCATCCAGCCATTCTGGCATCCTTTAGGGGATCCTTCTCCGAGACACCGTCAGGCTTATCTCGCAAAGCCTTTAAAAGTTATTTAAATAAAATCTTTTTTTCTGCATTAACTCTGGCGGGTGTTTGCGTGCATCGCCACGGAGTCATCCGGCGAGCGGCGTGCTGGTTATAAAAACCTCTGGGCCGATATGTGTGAAATGGGAAGTCCTGTTTTCCAAGTTTCTTAACAGTCACATGACACAGTGTTTATTTATTTTTTGTCGGTTTGATTTTTGGTTTGCACAGCTTGAAGTGGTGGAGCGTAATAGATGTGTTTGCGTTTGCTGAAAAACTGAGAGTTCTAATCACTCGTCCATCACCTTTGATTGCTCAGGGTGTATTTGGCTTCCACAGATAAGGCCTGAGCACACATCCCGTTGGATTCAGCTGAATTGCTCATACAAACATGATGCTTTGACAACGGTCAAAGCATGCCTGGATGGGCTTTGGCATGATGGAGAATTTCATCTCCATCTCACCCCTCCTCCACCCTGCCCAAAATCCCACAATGGCGCTTTGGGGCCGGAGCTGTCAGGGAAGGGTGAAGGGTGTGTAGAACCCGAGGCTACATATGTGGCTGGCATAAAGGACGAAGCGAGCAGAGTCCCTGAAATGCTGGCACAGATGAACCCACATTATTCCAAATTTAGACGCAGGGTTAGGCGTAAGTCCCCAAAAGAGGTGCCTCCAGTCAAACATCCGGCTTTCTGGTTTAAGAGTGGAAAGATATGCTCAGTCCCTCAACCAGCTCCGCCTCACTGCATCCTCTACCTGAATTCTATACATTCTAAAAATGTATGTGTTAAAGTACCTCAAATGTCAAAGATCAGCCAGAAAGGTAACGTAAATGTTTTTTGGGACATGAAGAGACGATGCGAACCAACCATGAGGTTCACATCGTGCGTATTATGATTTGTATCACAGTTTATTACAGCATACCTATTTTGACATTACATGTTGGAATTGGATCATGTATTTACTCTTTACGCCTTTTTCTTATTGAGTATTATGATTAATTTGTCAAGAAATAACATCAATGGTGATATTTAAGCTTTTATTCTTAGAGTTTCTTGTGTTGGGTGTTTAAAAGTAGATAAATAATAAGAGATAAATAAGAGATTATTTTTAAAACTTATTCAGGGTCTGATGCTCGTTTTCTGACATTGATTTGCAGATTTCAGGCTTGTGATGACTCCTATCTCTATTCCTCATACATCCCTCCATATAAGAACTCCACAGAGACGTTTCCTGTTTGCCGTTACATATTTTTGGTCCAGTCATTGATCAGATTTCTTAATAAAACTGGATCAATGTAATTCCTACGGTCTGTAATTCTCATCTTTTACTCTTTTTCGTCAGGGACTATGACTTGATTATGAGTTTTAGTTCCTTCAAAGGTATTCCGTTGGCGCCACCATGTTTAATCCCTCTATTGAGCTTTTGCTCTCATTTGGCGATGACTCATAGTGTTTTTCAGGCAAATTAACACAGTTGGCTGTTTAAGCCTCCTTTTCACTATCCCAGATTGTTGAAACCCTCCGATGACCATCCCATGAGTGCTGTACAGCCTTAGCTACCAAATGTGAAAATAAGAAACCCGCTCTTGAAACCCACCTCTGAACTGGAGTCGTTGGTCTTCATTACTTTTGTCATCGAGGCTTCCTGTGGACCGGAGTCAAAGGTGCATACCACCTGTAAAACTTACGCTGATCTGGACTCTTCATCGATGCCTCATTAGATGAAAGATTTGATAAGATATCTGGCATATAATTAACAATGTGAAACATGGACGTTTTGGAAAGAGGGGGGAGAAAGGTTCCATATGTCCTTTGGTTATTGAGGCCACCATACTTCTACAATGATGTGATATGTACAATCCTTATTAAATGTCAGTGGAAATAATACACACACACACACACACACACACACAGAAGTGGTTAATGTTTTGGGGAAAGATGACTTAGTGATGGTTGGAACCCCGATCCATGGAGATTGCACACAACTGCTGTATTCTGAATCAAACATGGAGGTCCTGGTCCGGGGCCCGCGGTCTCTCCTTCCACTTGTTCAATTGGAAGCAACCAATTTTTAACATTCTAATCTTCCAAACTCACACACTAGATGATTCATCCAGACGGCGAGACCACACACACACGCTGTTTGTAGTGAGGATTCCACAGTGGAGATTCCACAGACACCAGATCTCACAGAAACTCAGGTGACCAAACGTGATTTCAGAAGAATAAATTGGGCCTTTCATCCTCTAGTGTGTATCCAGCATAGAAAGAAGAAAGAAAGATTCCTTTATTAGTCACATAGAGTCATACACAGTACAACATAGTGAAATTACTTCTCTGCATTTGACCCATCCCTGAGGGAGCAGTGGGCAGCCCCTCGTGGAGCGCCCGGGGAGCTAAGGATTCAGGGTCTTGCTCAAGGACCCTACGACAAGTAGACCCTGGTGGGATTCGAACCGGCTACCTTCCGATCGGGAGACGGCCGCTCTACCCACTGAGCCACAGCCGCCCCGTATTATAATAGGAGCTTTGAACACCTCTCTCTAAATCACCTGCTGAAGAGACCCATCGTTTGTGGAAACCAGTGGGTGTTTTTACTCTGCTTGTGGGCCTAGCACCTTTTTTTTAGTTGTTTTAAAAGAAAGATTCTTTATCAGTCTGCACGTATAGTTATGGTTGTGTCAAGACCGGAAAAAAACAACGGTTTGACATTGTGTGAGACACGGAGACGAGACAAGAAAAAGTAGGATGAAAGGACAGGCGGTAGCATGAACGATTAGTGTAGTGGTTTGCGTTCCATGGGCGTAGCATCTTGTTGTCGGTTGCTGTGCATGTTTACGATCGTCTCTACGATCGTCTGTCGTTTCTGAGACTTAACTATTTCCACCACTACGTCGCTGACCTCACTGTTAGGAAAAGTACATCTGTGATGTACAGTACAATAATAATATGATGCAACATTCAGCTCCAACAGGAATCGCAAGCAAATTCCACGCCTACGATAATTTTCCTTTAAATAATAAATACGATCATTTTTAGCCTCCGCTACGATAATACTACAACTCCCATCAGGGAAACGCTGCTTTGAAAACACTCGCCATCCATCAGTCATTAAAACACTGCAGTAGGTTATTTAAATGTGCGGAGTCTCAGTCATCGTCATACATTGACATTGTGAAATGGAGAAAAGGCCGTGTGCAAAAACACGGATGATGCATGAGGCAGGTCATGATTTGCATTTTCACGACAAGTTGCATATATATATTTTTTTAATTTTGTTTTATTAATTCTATGATGACACAATCTAGATTATCCCTATTAGCGGCGTGTGTGACAGATACCAGACACCTAGAATCTTCTGCAAACTACACTATATTTACTTATGATGGTATGACATGGAAGCTAAACCTGTTTTTCATTAATAATGTCTATTATTTATTATCACTTGTTACACAAAGTATATAGAACATGGTTTTGCATTGCTGCGAAAGAATCTTTGTGTCTGAATGAAATGTGCCATTAAGTTCAAATAAGGTTGTTTTCCAAAATCCACACTATCCCCCTAAATGTCCAGAAAGAGTAATTGAAATGAAACTAATCATGTGTTGTATTGTTGGCAGCACATCAGGGTTCCCTCATTAAAACAACAACTCTGAGCTGAGCCCAGACTCGTGCTGCACTAAACTACTGTGGCCCGCTGGTTTGCGGCCGAAGGCAAAAGTGGCAAGTGGGTTTAATGATAATAGCCCTGACGATAGCAATGATAATCCTCCTGCTATTCCTGCTGACTGCAGAGAGCCATTGCTTTGTTCTCCGCTCCCCCTATTAGCATGATGGAGGTTCATTTTAATTTGAAAGGACCATCAGTTGGATAAGGAGAGAAGTGCTCGCCGGTGTACGTGCTCAGACTTGTGTTAGAGAGAAATGGAGCGCTGGGAGGAGAGTGGGTGAATGAAAGGCTGCAGAGACGTACATGTATACACACTGAAGCCTACGCTGTACGGTTTGAGCCCGATTCACACCTAAAAAGGAGCCTCAGGACTGTTGGCTGTCTGACGGAGCCAGTCCTGTGTCGTTTGTGGGTTTGTAGTACACCGGGTCACGAGGGCCGGCTAGCAGCTGCCGGACGATCGGATTGTTTCTGTCATGTGTCAGAAAATTCGGCAAGGTCTCAACACGATTGGCTGAGGTGAGCGCCTTCTTTTCTCACAGATACCCCTTCTCCACCGAGCTGGTTCCAGGGCTAGTCCGGAGCCAGAGCCTGACTTAGCACCTGTTATTTGCTTTTCAAAAGCCTAAGCAGGAGCTCCTGGCTCTCACAGCTTGTGCCAGACAAGCACCAACTCTCTGCTGGTCTAGAACCAAAAACCGATTACTTAATACGGCGACGCACTGATGTTATACAGCGACGCACTGATGTTATACAGCGATGTTATACAGCGACGCACTGATGTTATACAGCGACGCACTGATGTTATACAGCGATGTTATACAGCGACGCACTGATGTTATACAGCGACGCACTGATGTTATACAGCGACGCACTGATGTTATACAGCGACGCACTGATGTTATACAGCGACGCACTGATGTTATACGGCGACGCACTGATGTTATACAGCGACGCACTGATGTTATACACTGACGCACTGATATTATACAGCGACCCACTGATGTTATACAGCGACCCACTGATGTTATACACTGACGCACTGATGTTATACAGCGCCGCACTGATGTTATACAGCGACCCACTGATGTTATACAGCGCCGCACTGATGTTATACAGCGCCGCACTGATGTTATACAGCGCCGCACTGATGTTATACAGCGACCCACTGATGTTATAAAGCGACGCACTGATGTTATAAAGCGACGCACTGATGTCATACAGCGACGCACTGATGTTATACAGCGACGCACTGATGTTATAAAGCGACGCACTGATGTTATACAGCGGCGCACTGATGTTATACAGCGGCGCACTGATATTAACAGCGACGCACTGCTGTTATACAGGGACCCACTGATGTTATACACTGACGCACTGATGTTATACAGCGACCCACTGATGTTATACACTGACGCACTGATGTTATACAGCGCCGCACTGATGTTATACAGTGCCGCACTGATGTTATACAGCGCCGCACTGATGTTATACAGCGCCGCACTGATGTTATACAGCGCCGCACTGATGTTATACAGCGACCCACTGATGTTATAAAGCGACGCACTGATGTTATAAAGCGACGCACTGATGTCATACAGCGAAGCACTGATGTTATACAGCGACGCACTGATGTCATACACTGACGCACTGATGTTATACAGCGACCGACTGATGTTATACACTGACGCACTGATGTTATACAGCGACCCACTGATGTTATACACTGACGCACTGATGTTATACACTGACGCACTGATGTTATACAGCGACCCACTGATGTTATACACTGACGCACTGATGTTATACAGCGACCCACTGATGTTATAAAGCGACGCACTGATGTCATACAGCGACGCACTGATGTTATACAGCGACGCACTGATGTCATACACTGACGCACTGATGTTATACAGCGACCGACTGATGTTATAAAGCGACGCACTGATGTTATACAGCGGCGCACTGATGTTATACAGCGGCGCACTGATGTTATACAGCGGCGCACTGATGTTATACAGCGGCGCACTGATGTTATACAGCGACGCACTGATGTTATACAGCAGCGCACTGATGTTATACAGCGGCGCACTGATGTTATACAGCGACGCACTGATGTTATACACTGACGCACTGATGTTATACACCGACGCACTGATATTAACAGCGACGCACTGATGTTATACACTGACGCACTGATGATATACACTGACGCACTGATGTTATACACTGACGCACTGATGTTATACACTGACGCACTGATGTTATACACTGACGCACTGATGTTATACGGTGACGCACGGATGTTATACAGCGACGCACTGATGTTATACACTGACGCACTGATGTTATACAGTGACGCACTGATGTTATACAGCGACGCACTGATGTTATACACTGACGCACTGATGATATACACTGACTCACTGATGTTATAAAGCGACGCACTGATGTTATACAGTGACGTACTGATGTTATACAGTTACGCACTGATGTTATACACTGACGCACTGATGTTATACACTGACGCACTGATGTTATACACTGACCCACTGATGTTATACACTGACCCACTGATGTTATACACTGACGCACTGATGTTATACACTGACGCACTGATGTTATACACTGACGCACTGATGTTATACACTGACGCACTGATGTTATACACTGACGCACTGATGTTATACGGCGACGCACGGATGTTATACAGCGACGCACTGATGTTATACACTGACGCACTGATGTTATACAGCGACGCACTGATGTTATACAGCGACGCACTGATGTTATACACTGACGCACTGATGTTATACACTGACGCACTGATGTTATACACTGACGCACTGATGTTATACACTGACGCACTGATGTTATACACTGACGCACTGATGTTATACACTGACGCACTGATGTTATACACTGACGCACTGATGTTATACACTGACGCACTGATGTTATACAGCGACGCACTGATGTTATACAGCGACGCACTGATGTTATACAGTGACGTAATGACGTGACTCTGATTTGGCTCCTTGCCAGTGGAATGTGGAATAGTAAATAGGTTCTTAGGAAATGCGTAAGTTGAAACAACCAGGCACTGGCAATAGCAGCAGCACCGAACTAACACCAGGTTATTTTTGGTGGAAAACGGGTATGAGCCTGTGACAAGATGCTGCTGATCGTCTGAGTTGCCATGGCGACACGGCGCGTTGTGTTGATAATAAAAAACATTTAGTCATAAAGTAGAAGAGACAGTTTGTGGCTGGATGCTACAGAACAGCGAGGACGAGTCAGATTCAATTTAGCTCACTTAAACCCAAATCTCCCTGCAAGAGACTTTTCTAGACACCCATGAGTCAAGATACACCGGCAACTTATTTAAAAAAAAAAAAAGACAGCTTGATTATTACTCGCTAGCATCTTGCTAAAAACTAACGTTTTTTCCTTGGCGCTTTCAAATAAAACTTTTGACAGTCGTAAATTGCGAGAACGGGTGCATGAGCCGGACGGGTGGTACAGTCTGAGCACTCATGTCTTGCAAGAGTAAAGCACTTTGTTAGTTTGTTTTGAAAAAACTATATGAATAAAGTTTATTGTCTACTGTGAGCTTCACATTTAACAGGAGAACCTGTATTCTTTTGTCCCAGGCTTCTGGCTGGCGCCCTCCAAACACACATGTCCCCGTACAATAAATCAAACGATTACTTTGATTGACAGAGCAATCTAATCAGTGATAAATGTGTTTCCTGCCTCGGAGGTAGCACCCCTGTTTTAGAAGAGAAACTTTCCCAGTGCGATGGTAGGGTGCTGAATCTGCAGGTGAACCGTTATGGAGCAGGATGTATATTTGGCTAGACGGGAGTTTATCTTCCTCATCATGAGACCATTTAAATTCAAATGACCACAGTGTTCCATGGAATAATGCTTCACTGGAGTTCCTTAATAAGTTTGGGATTTAATTTTAGTCTAACTTCTGAAACATGCTGCTGAAGCAATGGCTCGTGGAATTATGGGCAATGTTACCCATCTCCGATTAGTTAATGCAAAGCAATAGGATGAGGTCATCTTAATGATTCATCTCCCCTATTCAATGTTTCCCACGGGTCGGGAATTTACTTGCGGTGGTGGGTGCCGCGGTTCAGCGGACGAGGAATGGGTTCACTCATTCGTCGGTGCTAACGATAAATAACTGTTATTAAATAAGTATTACAGTGTCTAGGTTCAGACTGGATTCATCTGTTCTCTAGCCTGTTTGCAGCCCTTCACTGGCTTTAAGTTGAGCTTTAGTTGCTACAGAACACACTTCAATTGCATACTGGCATATTTTTCACTGAAATATCATGACTTCCTTTTTCTGGGGTTGCTTTATAAAAAAAACAAGCTTATTTAAGTTGTGACATGTTTCAATGTTCCGTGGTAGAAAAAGCTGGACTACCTGGAGGGAGCCAATGCAAACATGGGGAGAACGTGCAAATTCCACACAGAAAGACCCCCAGAGGTGGACTTGAACCTGACCCCTCCTGCTGCGACCGTGCTCACAATTACTTACAGAACTGTCTTACTTTTAGATGAGGAGACTTTACATTTTAATGACAGGATTATTCGATTAGGGACATTATTTATGCGGATCAACCCTCTTCTCTGTTAGTTATTTCAGTATTCAGTATTTTATCATATCTTCATCAGCATAGCCTCGTTCATGGACACAGGTGTGTGGGAATGTACCTTTAAGGTACCTTTTAATGTGGATCTTGTGTTACATAAAAACGGTTAGTGTTCATACTGAGATAGATGTCTAGCTGGTGTTGTGCCGTTTCCCTGTGGCGCCGTTAGAATCCTTCCTGGAAGGGTTCTGAGCGGGCGGATAGTATAAACACGGCTCAGCCCCGGCTCCCTCCGTGTGGGTAGTTTATCATCGCTGTGTCTTCAGGGCTATCTAAATAGCAGTGAGAGGATGCGTTCATCATGACATTCATCCTCACCAGTGAGAGATGGATGTCCCACCAGTCCAGCAGGTCATGAGTTATCACCCACCAGGGGCGGGTGGTTCATAGAAAGGTCAAGAGACTATTTGTCTTTAGACAAGTATGCCTGTCTGAGGCAGCAGCACACACACACACAAAGACACGCAAACACACACACAAACGCACACAAAGACACATGCACACACAAACAGACATGCCCACATGTACACACAAACACACACACAAAGACACGCACCCACACACACACAGGCAAACGTACACACAAAGACAAACACACACACACAGACACATGCCCACACAAACACACATGCCCACATGTACACACAAACACACACACACAGACACACACACACAGGAAACACGTACACACAAAGACAAACAAACACACACACACAGGCGCATGAACACACAAACACACATGCCCACAAAAACATACAAACACACATATACAAACACACATAAAAACACACATAAAAACACATATACAAAACCACGTATAAAAACATACAAACACACATATACAAACACAAACACGTATCAACATTACATTTATAGTTGTATGACTTTGTGTTCACCTTAGTGTGTGTGTGTGTGTGTGTGTGTGTGTGTGTGTGTGTGTGTGTGTGTGTGTGTGTGTGTGTGTGTGTGTGTGTGTGTGTGTGTGTGTGTGTGTGTGTGTGTGGAAAAGTTTCTTTCTTTCATTTTTTTTCTTTCTTTACAGTAAGAACTTCATTGAATACACTGAAAATCTCCCAAATGTACAAGTGAAATACTTTTACAGTGCACACACAGCTGACACTCTTATAAAAGCTCCCAAAAGGTTTAAATAGACCATTAAACAGCTTCCACACATACTGCTGATATGTGCTCATATATTCAACTCTCATATAATACTGTGAAATATAACAGTTCTGGTGTGAATACGAGCTTTGCAGTTAAAAGGACGGACCTCATGTTCTCTTCAGTGGCTCATAAGTCAGCCTTGTACTCTTCTTTATAGAGTGTTTCTAGTATTTCTGTTGAAAACATTATAAAACGAATATTGTTTCTAACAGTTCGCTCTCATTCTCCTTATGCTTCAGCTCAAAACTGTCGATTAACTAATTTAAATATATATATATTATTATATAATAGTAATATAAAATTTAAATATATATATTCAGCCTGTATTGTTGCCTGTTTATAAGCTAAAATAACAATGATATCATACGATCCTGACAGGGACACTGGCGTGATGGAGCTGCAACGAAAAAGAAATGATTTAACAGGAAAATAGCATCATCGTAATAATAAAAGGAATATACAAGCCAAAACCAGCTCTGTCAACATGAATGAAATTACAAAACACTATCAGAAGTTACAGTATATCACCGAGACCCTCGTACACAGAATAAAGATTGAATATCAAAAAAAAATGTGAGAGAAAAAAAAAAGTACATAGCTAAATAGTAAGAAAATAACCCGAGTAAATAAACTAGTTTTAAATGAATAAATAAACTCAGTAAATAGCTGGACTGAATAAAGAAGTAAATAAAACATGTTAAATATTATCCCCCGTGGCGCCGCACAGGAGAAGTTGTTACAGAAATTGGGTGTCTAGATGGATGAAGATACAATTGAATTTAGCATTCTCACGCTAGCCAAAAACAATTCAACATTTGATAATGTACATATACAAGTGCTTCAGGAAATACATGTCAGGAAGCATGAAATAAAAAAGTTAATATCAATGTAAGTTCATGAAAAACACAGAATTCATGCCATTAACATGCGCTACAATTTAAAGCTTCTTATGTTTGAAAGCACTAGATTAACAGAAACCATCCTCTCAATAATTACATTTTCTTCTGTTATCACGCTGACCCTCCGTCCTCCACCCGGACAGCTCCACCTTCCAGACTGGACCCCTTCAAACACCTGCATCGACCAGCCTCTTTGCCAAGGTGGTAATCTGATTCTTATTGGCTGCACACTTGGCCAAGGTGCCGCGAGGCCCATTATCTTGCAGGAAGCAGGTGCTGAGATGTATCGCTCCTTGATCACAATGCAGAATTGCGCGGCGCGCACGTTGAGCAATCCATTTTTCAATTTGGTCTCCTGCCTGAGATAAATTAACAGATGTCGATTGATTTTCCCCTCCTGAGTTACTGTGAGCCTTGTTTACACCTGAGAGTCAGGCTGTCGCACCTGAGCGACTGTTAGAGACCGACTCACATCATTATGAACCTTTATTTGATTAGACTGACAATCGGCAGGAGACTTAGTCGGCACTTACTCTGGCCTGTTTTATTTTCTCTACCTCTTGGCTGAGTTTATCGACAGATTGCTTTGTCAGAGGTGAGAGTTGCAGCACGTTGACGCCTGTGTCATAATCATCCTCGCGCTCACCGTGTCCCACCGTCGCATATGCGTATCAATCATAAAACAAGTGAGCTAATGCCTCCATCGCACTAACAACATCCCGACAAAGTCTTTACAGTCATCTCATACCCTGGAGATTCCAACTTTAGTTGACTCCAGCTCCGGGCTCCCTTCCAGCATTTTCGCAGTCATCTCTGTTAACCAGCTGGTTATTATTGCTAAAAATATGCTTATGAAATTGGTGTAGCCTGGCACCATCACAGCCTAATGACGGGAGTCAAGTGGCGCAGCAGATATGCCCTCGCGCACATGCTGTCACAAGCCATTGCATTGAGCTTGAGAAAATGGGATCCAGCATAATTTTGCTCTAAGCCGTTTTCCTCATTCCGAGAGAGGCCCCCTGCATCAAAGTAAGAGAGTGCAGAGACCCTCGTCACAATATTGACCACTGTAACTAAGTTTTCTCTACACCGGTTATTTGACCCGGGTTAAGGTTGATTATGGGCCGGTGTCAGTTGATCGAAATTTCATGTCAGATAGATGACCCAAGGTAAGTTAGTTGACACAGTTAGTCCACCAAGTTTCAACTAATTAACCGAATTTCAGTTCAGATAGTTGAACTAGTCTTATGTCAGTTAGTTTTCCCATTGTCAGTAAGTTGGTTTACTATCAGTTAGTTGACCCAATTCCCGTTCAGATGCTTTACCCACATTCAGTTGGTTGGCTCATTTATAGTTATTTGACCCAATGCCGGTTCATATAGTTGATCCACTTTCAGCTAATTGGTCCATTGTCAGTTAGCTAACTAGTTAGTTGGCCAAATGGCAGTTAGTTGACCAAATTTCTGTTTATGTAGTTGAGTAACTTTCAGCTATTTGGCTCATTGTCAGTTAGCTGGGGGGCGACGGTGGCTGAGTTGGTAGAACGATTGTTAATATCAACTTATCTGAAAGTAGGTGGTTCGATCCCCGGCCACTGCAGTCCACATGTCAAAGTGTCCTCGAGCAAGATATTGAACCTCAGTTGCTCCCAATGGTTGTTCCATTGGTGCGTGAATGATGGCGTGAATGGTTACTGCTCCTGATGGTTCATGTGGCACCTTGTATGGCCGCCTCTATCATCTCTGTGTGAATGTTTGTGTGAAATGGTGATTTCTGGCTCGTGTTGTAAAAACGCTTTGAGTGGTCAAACAAGACTAGAAAAGCATTATATAAGGACAGTCCATTTACCATTTAGGTAACCAACTGCTAGTTAGTTGGCCAAACTACAGTTATTTGACCTGATTTCTGTTCATATAGTTGACCAACTTTCAGCTATTTGGCTCATCATCAGTTAGCTAACCAGCCGTCAGCTTGTTGTCCAAATGACAGTTATTTTCTGTTTAGATATTTGATGCACAGTTAATTAGTTGGCTCATTGTTAATCATATTATTGTCTGTTAGTTTACTCATTGTCAGTTAGTTGACCCACTGTCAGTTGGCTCATTATATGTTAGTTGTCACATTGCACGTTAGTTGATCCTCTGTCAGTTAGTTGGCCCATTCTCATGTAGTTGATGATATTTAGTTGATCCTGTGTCTTTTAATTCCATGGGTTTAAGTTCTGAGATGATCAAACATTACTCATTAAACACAGGTCAACACATTCTTTAAGTTTTTCTAAGAATGATTGATTCCAATTGTAATCACAAGGTGTTTTTTCTAGTTGTAAATGCATCATATTAATGTTCATCGTTCATAAAAGTTTCCAATTATAGAGCATCATGGGGACGTATCAAACAATGGGCAGAACCTGCATCCTGCTCTAGGTTTTACTCACGCTGCGTTCCCCATAAGAATGTGTGATAGTCCGTATCCTACAGATTGAAGATTAGAGGTCAATGCTAGCACCAGACCTGCTAGCAGTTTGGGGACTTGCTCAAGGACATGTGGCAACACTGAGGGGAGCTTGGGTTTCTCTACTCTCTAGTGGACCCTCCAGAAAGCCCAGAAATGTCACATAGAGCCAAGTGACTGTCCTGATGATCCCACCTGCCTTTCATGTGGTCAGTCATCCATGTCTGTGAGCATGTACCTACACCACCTCTGGATACCTATGTGTGATGCCACTGGGTTAGGGGGCTCCTGAAAGCAGCAGCACACACACACTCTAGGAGATCTACTGGGAGGCTGTAGAAAAGTGGAGCAGGGTCGCACATGTTGATGGTGTGAAAGGAGTTTGGACTGATGATGGCTGGAAAATGAGGGTGATTCCCAGCGAACTGTATGTCCGTGTTTATGTGTGGATAACGGCGAGACAGAAGAGGGGAAATAAATGCAAGGCAGTCTGGATTTGCTTCCGATAGTGACAGGACAGCTGCCAGAGCAGGTGTCCCGCCACTCGGAGGTCAGCGGTAGAGCATCCAGAGGCTAAACGCAGCAGAACACATGCAAACGATCCAAGGCAGGTGTGAGCGGGAGAGGATTGGAGGTTGGATGATTGAGCAGAGGAAGAGTAGAGGGGTTAAGCACCTCGGTGACAAGCTCGCCCAGTTTAGAGTGCGTCAGTGTGATGGATGAAGATGGGGCTGGAGGAGAGGAGCCCAAAGGATGCAGAAGAGACCGAAAACATTACATTGATTGAGTGCAAAGGCCAACAGATAGTTTAGTTTTTTTATGGGAATTCACCATTTTAGTGTCCACGGGGACAGCAGGCATAAGAGAGAGGAAGAGTGCCTGTAGCCTATGTTCTTCTCAAGGTCCATTTGAGTGCAATTACACAGAACAATAGACAGCATGGTGCTTGCTGACTGTGCTAAACACTGCTACTCCCCAACACAAGAGGAGGCAGAGGAGCTGAGCCGGATCAAGACATGAAACATCGGCCAGAGGCTTTGTTCTTCTCTGTTGTTCACGTACAAGTCGACCAGGACATGAGGAGGGTGCTGGGATTATGTTTAGCTGATTTGAGGCCAATTGCTGGTTTCGCCTGAGCATCAAATGAGAGAGGAGGAGGAGGAGGAGGAGGAAGGGGGTGTCAGAAATGTGAGTGGCTATGTTTATTAGAGGGTTGGGAGGGCAATGGAAAGAAAAGAATAAAGCTTCTCCTTGCTGGATCTCAGCTTGAATATGACAGACTCAATCGACTCTGCCTGGTTGGTGGTTGGGCTTCCGAGTGCCCAATCTCGGTCTCTGGCGATGCATGTGGTACTCCCGTGAAACTCCCGTGAAACTCCCGTGAAACTCCCGTGAAAGTCTACTTTACCGCTGATGTGACACTGTGACAGTTGTAATACTCAGTCACAAAAGTAACTGCTGTACAAGTTGTAAACATTCTACTGATGTCTTAGTTCCCTGTATTTGTCACAACCTGCCTCAGAAGTATCTCACACAGAGGGAGAGTACACATTAGTTGTTACTAAAATTAAGTTTATTTTGCGTAGTTAAAGGGAACTTCTGATGAAGACAAACTAAATACAATAAAACAAAATAGCGTCCGGTAGTCTAGTGTTTTCTACTCATCAGGCATGTATGCAGAGGGGGGGGGGGGGGGGGGGGGGGGGGGGGGGGCTTGAGGAGCCTATCCCAGCACATACTGGGTAAGGTAGGGCAGGGTACACCCTTGACAAGCTCTCAGCGCATTGCAGGGCCGAAATAGAGACAAACTGACATTCATGCCCACAGTCACACCTATCGACAATTTTGGGTCTCCAATTCAGCTATTTTAACGTTGTCAGACATTTGGGAGGAAACTCGAGAACCTCGGGGGAACCCACACAAACACAGGGAGAACATGTTAACTCCCAAACAGGAAAGCTCAAGAAGCAGTGATGGATTTGAACCCAGAACCTTCATGCTGTGATGCAAATTCACCACTTTGCTGGCCATCTTTTAGTCAAGTGGTCATATATATATATATATCTCAATCTTTGGACTCTTAGTAGTGAAGTTGTCACACTTAATCAGAGTTGCATGGTTCCCATTAGAACAACCTCATACTGGTGATTGACAGCAGAACATACATGCCATTCTCAAACCATCTCCGAAGCTCTCTCCTGGTTTGCAAGGAGAAATCTATTCAGTTCTTACATTCAGTTTAGCACAGGTAAGGGTTAACGCTGAGCCTTTATATGGCGCATAATTCTCAACAAGTCACTCTTTGATATCATTTGTCTTTGTTGCACAACATCACCATTACAAACTGTGAGTTATTTCTTCACTTTAACAGACTGTATTAGTATACTGAATCCAAAACATATAGGGTTGGGATTAAGGATCACACCAGCATGATCTTGGTGTGAAAACACGTCAGAGATGACGAACTCTTTCTAAACAGAAGGAGTCAGAGACATACTTCCAGTATTATGAATCGCCAATCTCATCACAAGGCATGTTGTGGATGATGACAAAACAGGCAGTCATGCTAGTCTTTCTTTCAGGGGTACTTGAGGACATCCAGGGATCAGAATAGTTTGTTACACACAGTCTTTTACCCCTCTAAACTGGATTAAAGAACAAATTGTGATGCCAGACATTCATATTAAACCCCACGCAGTGATGTTGTGTAGTCTGATCCTGGCACCATGTGAAATATTACATTTAATCTGTGCTCCAAAGATGTTGCTCTGTGGTTGATGCCAACATCTGAACTCACTGTGAAACTTCCCCCACAGGCGTCAATATGGAAACGCTATCTTCATTGTAATTTAAAGCAGAAAACTGCCATGTTCCCCATGCTGTGATGTTACAGAGCCGTTCTGCAGCTATCAGACTAAGCTTTTATATCAGTAAACCTCTTGTCTTTTCATGTCAGGTGTGTTCTCCACCTCCTGAGAGGAGGGTATGTCTGCTCTTTGTAACGTCGCAAAGCAATGTCGGCGGCATATGCTGTGTTTTTAATTCGACACGAGCATTTTGGATTGCCATACGCTAGCAGCCCGGAGTGGCATTCCCCTGATGCCGACAGAGAAATCAAACGTAAAATGAAGCACCAGAGCGAGAAAGCAAGCAGTGATACAGAACAGATGTTCACAGGAATGTTGACTTTGTTTGGCCCTTATCTTTGACGCTGCCATCCACCGGTAAAGTGAGTGACAGAGGAGTGGAATATAAAGAGAGAGAGAGAGAGGAGACGAGTGAAAGGGGAACAATGAGGAGGAACAGGAGAAGCGGTGCTGCTGGTAGTGCTAAGTGGAAGTGTGGGAGTTGGGTTGTTGGATGGCAGGAAAGTGGGACAGCCACACAGCTGTGTTCTGGCGATGAGGGACCCCCAACATTGGTGTCACTGTATTTCATTGTCAGGGAGAATAAAGCGAGACAAACACTGGAGACATGATGTTCAGAGAGAAGGATCAGGGTGGTGCGGGGAAAAAACAGAGTGACAGACCTGGGAGCAGCTGTTCCTGTATTTCATGATATTGTCGCATAGAGGGAGGAAAAACGGGATCTCAATCAGGGGTAGGTAAACGGAGGCACAGAGGAAGTGCTGCCTGGCTCAGCTGCAGGGTGACCTGGCAACTGCACCTTGTCACGTACACTGGTAGAGAGGAAAAGAGAATTTTTCATGATTCAGCTGCTGTGTGCGGTGTACGAGGCAATCCTTCAAGTAAGCTCAAAATTCTGCTTGCCACCTCACAACAAACACCCTTTGAGTTTTATTACCGGGGTATTTCATCCTTACAGGGTGATGGTGATGTTAATGCTGATAAATTCCTGAAGCATGAAGACACTGAGGCTTCTGGATGTTTTTTATGTTGGAACTTCTTCTGGACAGGCCCATAATATGGCGACCACTGAGTTTTGGCAATTTGTTTGTCCTACTGTGAACGATGCTGGAATTGAATAAGATATCTATTGAATAGCTATTTTAAGTTCACTTTGGTAATGTCGGTCATGCAAGGCTTAACATAGAATAAATTGTTTGGAACAGGTTATCTATTTCATTTTCATTTTACACAGAGTTGTTTACCAAGGTAGGTGTTGAGTAATAACCCTGAAGTCACATGGTTAGTATGGAAACACCTCTTTGACAAACTTCGCTCTCCAGGAGGGAATTCTCGCATTTTGTCTCTTTGTCATAAGAGGGTGGAGTGGAAATCTCCTGCTTCAGATCGATGTCTTATCACTCAAAGCGCCGCTAAATGCAGCAGGTAGAGGGAGTAAATGTGGGGCCATTGTCGCCATGATTACTTGCAACGGCGGGAGTCGCAGAGACTTGGACAGAGTGAGTAATGGGGGGCCTGGTTCCCACCATCAGCCTCCCTGTGCGCAGATCTATGTGACAGCTGAGGTGAAGACGGATTGAACTCGACACAAGCGCGATGGAGAAAGGCCCCGTCAGATATCAGCCCTGAATGTTTCATCTTAAATCATCCCCCTCGTTTACAATCCGTAGTGGGATTGTCAGCAAAGCCATTTTCTTTTTTTTTTTTTTCTTTTTTTTTACAGCTCAGCTTGCTTGAGTGCACTCAAGTTCCCCCAAGATAAAAAAAAAAGTCCCTCTGTCATCAAATAAAAAAAGAAAAGTAGGCAGAAAAAGAAAAGGAACAACAGATGAATATGGAAAAACAGCCCACCCTGTTTTTTTTTTTCCCTTTTGCGTCCTCGCACAATGGCGGTAAACAGCGCGTGAACTAACGGGCTGCAATTTTGAACGCAGCTTTATTTTCCTCCGTTTATTTAAGCCCAAAATGGGTCCTGATGGAGTCATCAGCCCCCACTCACCGGCTAATGGTTTAATTATGTCCATCTGGAGGAGGCTGGGAATGGGAAGCTCGCCTTGCTCTCCAGTCATTCCTCTGGTAATTTGTCTTCCCCTGCGCCCACTGACGGGCGCTCTGATGGCGCGGAGACGCGCTGAAGCATTCGGCTGGTGGCTCAGCCTCCTGCCTCCCACCCAAAACAACCACCCTATCCCACTTCTAATAGCTCTTCCAACTCAGTGGTGCACAGCGAGATGCCACAAGCTGGGATATGCTATATGATCCCTGACCGTATAGACGGCAAACTGAGATTCCTTATTGAAGAAAGTAAGCAGTTTGATGATCTCAAAAATAAAATCTCTTCCTTCAACCTATCTGCAGAGATTCCACGTAAAGCTTAAATGTGATTTAATTGTTTTTCTTGCATAGTAAAAGGTCATGATTTATATTTCTATACAAATTAAAGACCTTTTTATAATACCATGTAAGTAGATTTTAATGTGGTTTATTTCATTGATTTGAAAATGTTATTGAGACAGATGTATATTTTTAAATAGATTTTTAATTGTACTGTCCTTGTTCGAAACTATTTATTTTCTGTGAAACGTATTTAGTCCAATATAATTTACACAGACAAGTCCTACCGATGTAACTTTGTTCTGTTCGGAAGCTCGGTGGCGTATGATGGCGTGGTGGTTAGCATGGTCACCTCACATAAAGAAGGTTCTGGGTTTGAATCCCAACCTGAACCTTCTCTATGGAGTTTGCATGTGCTCTCTGTGTTTGTACGGGTTCTCTCCAGGTACCACGACTTCTTCCCACAGTCCAAAACATGCAATGTAGGTGTTTTGGGGCTCTAAATTGAGCCACTATTATAAAATGAAACAAAAAACTTTCAGTCCATTGGGCTTTAAAATATAAATTATTTAAAATATAAATTATTTAAAAAAGATTCTATCTGGATTTCGATCGATTTATTTCATGCAACCACTTGACATAACAAAATAAAGTTTATTCAACAAAAAATTTGGACATTCGCTCAGACTTTTAATCAGAAAATATCAATAAATTCCTGCATTTATGAAAAAGGAAAGTATACAAATGATATGATTATACTAAGAAAAAAAGAGAATACCGGTTTATAATGCTGCGATAAATCGAAAAACATCTTGTATCCCTTCTTCATCGTCCTGTGAAGTTAGCAGCTTTCATATATTTGTACGGATCGAGTGTTATCCGATTCATGGCTGATTTGTACATAATGATGATTTCTCTCTCTCTCTCTCTCTCTCTCTTTCTCTCTTTCTCTTTCTCTCTCTCTCTCTCTCTCTCTCTCTCTCTCTCTCTCTCTCTCTCTCTCTCTCTCTCTCTCTCTCTCTCTCTCCTCTCTCTCTCTCTCTCTCCTCTCTCTCTCTCTCTCTCTCTCTCTCTCTCTCTCTCTCTCTCTCTCTCTCTCTCTCTCTCTCTCTCTCTCTCTCTCTCTCTCTCTCTCTCTCTCTCTTAGAACTTCCTTCTGCTGAATGCCATTGTTAGTGTGCAGGGCGAACATCATTACTTAGTCTGGCTATTGTTACGAGCAGACTAAGCTGTATTCCCCTGTCAGGAAGATGACATTGAAGTACTTGTTGAGGAATTGGGTCAATAATGAGCATCGGCACCAACGGAGTGTCAGTGTTTTATGAGTCAGTGTGTCTGGATGTGGTGTGGTTCAACTTTTACATTTAAATTTGTCTTTCCATGCTTCAAAGTGAAGTCATCTTTGTTCTGATGCAACGTAGCTGTGGGTTTTGTCCGTCTTTGTCTGAATGATTCTTCCCCTCGGCTAAAGATTATGGGTCAGAGAATCTTCAGACGGTTCATTTTAACCTGCAGGTATTATTGCTGCTGCCGTTACAGCGATGCGTGCAGAAATGGTTCATTCCTTTTGCAAGGTGATTTAACATTTAAATAGAGGTCTGTTCTGCACAGATGACCTAGTTACCTTTTTATTCCTGAGAGCACACAGGTTGGAATCTGAAGGCTGCAATGAAGCAGGGACATTATATTGGGTTAGGGAATATAAAGTAGAATGGCATAGTTTCGGGCTCATGTATTTTATCAGTCCATTTGGATGAAATGAAAGCGAGTGCTTTTACCTTATCTGTTGTTCTCAGTGGAGAAGGTGTCAGATCTTCTGTACTATTTGTTGGCTTCATGCCGCTGCCAAAACCCAAAGGGCTTTCTATCTCATGTCGCCTGTGAGCATAAATGTGGAGAATTCATTGTTAGCAGATAGGTTTTGTCTAATAGACAAGAGCAAGGACGTTGTTCCGGCTCGTCAGCTGTTCTCACCTTCACTGGCATCTCAAAGAGAGAGTATTCTGTCTGACATCGCTGCCGGTCAAAGACTGAAATAAACTGTCAACCTGCAGTCTTTGAAAATTGGACTCATCGGACCCGCTCTCTATCAGAGCGAGATATCTTTGGTTCCTGGAGAAAGAGGGTCAAACATTTTTTATGATGTCTCATAAAAGAGGTACTGTAATACTTAGACATGTCTGTCGAGTGAAATGTAAGACTGTTCTGTCATGAAACCCATCAGTCCAGGTGCTAATAGTCTCAGTTCTTTTCAAATTCTTAGAAGTCAGGATTACATTGGGTCGAAAACGACGGATGTTCTGTATCAACCCGCGGAATGCCGAAACAGCCACATGGAGAAATGTTCGAAACTTATCTAAGTGGAATTTGAAAAAAAAAAAAAAAATGTTAACATTAATGCTGAAATGAACAGTAACATCAACCAATGCACACTTCCAAGAGAAGAAGTACCAGAGAAAAGCGTACGATGAAGCTGCCTCTTAATTTCTTGAATTGTCACTGTCATGCAATAGAACAACTGACTTTGGGAGTGAGAGTAGCTGGTCCAAGGTGACATTTATCACAATCGGGGCCAGTACCGGGATATATTTCAGGTAGTTTGCTATTAGACCAGTGAACTCTGAACTACTTTGCACTATAAGACGCTGTGATGGGCACAGATGGATGATGTATGGAAACGTCTCAAAGCTTGAGCGTAAACCTCAGTCCCAATCTCCGTATCGGGGTCCACCAGACCAAGGGTTCTGTTGAATCTCGGAGGCAG
>JBBDHG010000274.1:815000-980000 GCA_037951165.1 Lophius americanus | reverse complement strand
AAGTCATCAAGTTATATGTCAAAGACATCAAAGTCATCTAAACCATGATTAATAATTCTATTGTTCTAACAATGACTCAATCCGGATTCACACAGCGAATCAGTGCTGGTTCTTGTAGTGATACAGTCATTTGTCCATCAGGGGCACATGTCAAAGACATCAAAGCCATCAAGTTACATGTCACAGTGACATCAGTTTTTGGACATACTAATTCTAATGTTCATACAATAAAACAGTCCAGGTTCATACGGTGATAGCGTAATAACACCATCAAGTCACATGTCAAAGACATCAAAGCCTTAAAAACCATTTGAAATACTTATTGTCTAATACTTCTATAAATTCTATTGTTCAATCAGTGACTCCATCCGGGTTCACACAGTGAAACAGTCCCAGTCCATGTAGTGACACAGTTATCACATGTGGAAGACATCAAAGCCATCGTTATATGTCAAAATGACATTGAAGACATCTTCCTTTAGACATACTAATATTTCTAATGTTCACACAGTGAAACAATCATCGCTCCATCGAGTCACATGACCTATTATGATTTGGTTTTATGGCGTTGATTTTGTGACGTCACCTTTTAATTCTTACTTTTATGTCTTTTATCATTTACATCCCTGTTGATTTTATTGCTCATCTCGTGATGTAACGTTGTATATTGTTCTTTTCTGTCATTACTTTTTATTCCCTTCTTTTTGTGATCTGATAGGATGTTGTCTTTTCATTGTTTCACGGCCTCCTTCTCTTTCTGTGTTTGTTTATTTCTACATATTTGTTTACTTTCTCGTCTGGCTATCTTCCTGACAGCGAGTCCTGCGTCTGTTTATCCTCGTCTTTTTGAAATTCCTCCTCTCCGTCTCGCACGTGTTCGACATTATGACCTCCCGTTGTTTCATCGCAGTCTGAATCTTCACCGTAAGAAGTTTGTAAACATTTACCTTTTAAGAGGATATTAAAAACAAAGTCAATATTTGTATCGTTATATGTTAGAAGTGACTTTTTTAGACGTCTGGTTTTATCCACTAAGCAGTAAACTGAAACTACAAACTAAAAAATCTACTTTATTTTCATTTTAAAAAACTTTTTTTTTTTTAATCTAAATTGTTTTTAAGATTACTTTATGCCACCTTCTTTAGTTGAGTTTTTATATAACAATTAAAAAATGTTTTTAATTCAATAACAATAGTATTATTATATAGTATATATATATATATATAGTATTTTTGAATATTTTACATATCTAACAATTTATACTAAATATATGTAAAATAAAATATATATTTAGAAATTAATGAAATAATTTAAAAACTCAAGCTTGCACCGTTCGTTTTGTAAACATTTGCTGTTATTGTTGTTGTTGTTTTTTTCCCATCCTGTTTTTATATCTTTCCTCAGATGTGAGCATCAAATAATCCATCAATAATCCAAATCAATCAAAATAGAAATTTCGGCTCCTTGAACTCATTCATAAAAACAATAATACAAACCTACATCAACTTTAGTCAATATCAGAGGAAAACTAGTCCAAAAAAAAAACACAGTTTTATAAATAAGAAGTCAAAATGATTCAAATGAAAAATATTTTCACTCAGTTGGATGTTGTTGTTTTTTTTTCAAGAATAAAAAACATCCCATTTAAGATGAAACGGCGATTAAATCTATTTCCTGTTTTGTTCCGTACGCGTTTATAATGAAGCAGTTCTATCAGTGGCTTTCACGTTGAGGCCGCAGAGGAATGCGAGGAATGTGGGCGGGGCTCCACTGGATGGACTGACCAGGTGTTTGAAATGCGCGAGGTCGTCTTTAATGAAGGAGGTCACGCCGGGGCAGAAGGAGGAAGCCGCCATGACGAGGACTCTGACGTCCCGCGGGACGCGAGGACGACCGGTTCTGGGCCGCGCCAGTCTCCTCTGGATGACGTAACTGGGTTTGATGGATACCAGCTCTGCGTTTCAGGGACAGACGTCGTCTCCGATTCTCTCCACACATGGACTCGGTCCTGATCCACGTGCGGCGGGGCGAAGGCGTCTGGTTTCCCTCTCGCACCTCATCCAGCGGCAGATTCTGTCGCATTCCTAGAAGAGGCTTCGAATCCATCCAAAGAAATGTTTGAGATATCAGATTCGCGTCACGAGGAGCGGGTTTCTGAAATTAGAGAATATGTTTCCGTGAGGGTCGGCGCTGAAAGACAAACCCTGACGGCGAAAGGAGATTCAATTAGATAGAAAGATGTTTTAATTACAAATGCAAAATAAAATGCAGTTTAAAAAACTAAGACAAATTTTACACACTGCAAAAAAAAGAAGTTTTTAAAATATTTTTTTCTGATTTAAAGAAAAAAACTTCCACTTCCACTGGCGACACAATTACATCGAATATTTTCGACTTAAATTTCAAACTCAATAATACTTCATTTAATTGTGTATTACCAGTGAAGAATCTTTTTTTAGAGTGTAAGTTGTGTTAGATTTAGTAATATAACTTTATAAAGAGAAATACCAGACTCATGTATAATCAGCATGATTTTAACTGCGTAATCTCAATATTGTCCGTTAAACAGGGATTACGAGTGTCCGTCTAACTAAAACAAACACAATAAAAAAAATGTTTTTTTTCAGGTTTCATTTTTTGAGTTACACTGTAAGTAAAAACTAAAGTTTCATTTCACTTTTTCGTATCGTAGACCCGATAAGGAAATATCGCTGATCTGAGGTTCAGCGTTAGTCTTTAAAGTTGAGCTTTTAACAGGAAATTAAGGTTTAATTTAGACTCCATCAAACTCTATCTCTATAAATATCCATTTGTTTTTCGCTCTAATCTTGGGGCGCACAAAGGAATACTTTTAACGCGAGGCACTCGTAAACCGAGGTACCGCTGTGCCGGACTCAAAGCTGATTTTTGAGATGGACTGTGGAACCGTGTGTAGAAAAAAAAAAAAGAAACCCGTTAAAGGAAACTGTTCCGTGTAGATGAAAGCATGACGACCTCATTTATCCTTTTTTTTAACTGAATCGATTTCATCTTTTTCCGTCCTGTAGAGATTTATACAACACTGAAACCATCAACTTGACAACAAGCAACAAAAACACTGAAAAAGCCCCAACACACCAGTATAAGACATTAGGAAAAAAAAGATCTGCAAAAGCCACAATATAAAACATTAGGAAAAACGATCTGTAAAAGTGAAAACATAACAGATTAAGAAAAAAATATCCGTAAAAGCCACAACATAACACATCTAGAAAAACTATCTGCAAAAGCCCTAACACAACACATTAAGTAAAACTATCCTCGAAAGCCACCAGAAAAGACATTAAGAAATACGATCTGCAAAAGCCACAACATAAAACATTAAGAAAAATTATTCGTCAAAAGCCACAAAACTTTAAGAAAACAATATTTAAAAGCCGCGACACAACAGATTAAGAAAAACAACCTGGAAAAGCCACAACACAACAGATTAAGAAAAATCATCTGCAAAAGCCACAACGCCTCACATTAAGAAAAACGATCTATAAAACCCAAAAAACATCACATTAAGAAAAACAATCGGCAAAAGCCACAACATAACAGATGATGTAAAAACCGTAAATAGCCACAACACAACACCATAAGAAAAATTAGATGCAAAAGCCACAACATAACACATTAAGAAAAACGTTCTGCAAAAGCCACAAGACAATGGAATTGTTTACGAAGGAAGGACCCTTAAAAGTGACGCACACCTGAACAAACTTTTTTATTGCTTAATTTAGTGAATTAAAAAAATATAATGCACAACCATTTCATGATATTTTGATCAGCCTGTCATGTGACTTGGATTAAAACTTTAATCATCATTGCGAAAACAACAAATAAACTTAATAATAACCCTTAAATGAACGGAACACAAATTTTCGGTGAACAAGGTGTGTTAAACTTGCTGAGAAGTCTAAACCCGCCTTTTTACAAGCTTTTATTTGTGACATTCTGACCCTTGTGTAAACCCGACCGTTACCATGGTGACAACTGAAGTCAGAATGCATGATGGTGGTTGCTGGGGATTTCAATAGATCAAGGTCAAAGGTCAGATGTGACCAAAGTAGATCTTTTTGGTAACAAAACCTCTATGATTGGTGTGGTGCAGCAAAAAAGACAGCCAGGGAGAAAAGCCCCTCATACCCAATATGAAGTCTGGCGGTGGATCTCTGCTGCTGTGGGGCTGTTTTTCTTCCAAAGGTTCTGGACATCTTGTTAAAGACGTGGTTCCATGGACTCCATCAAACACCAGCAGATACTGGATGAAGACCAAAAAGTCTCTGTCAGGAACCTTAGAGTGGGCCGTGGTTGGACCTTCCAGCAGAACAATGATCGGAAGATCACCTCAGAATCAACCCAAGAACGGTTCTGAGATCCAAAAATAAAGGTTCTGCCATGACCATCCCTGTCACCTGACCCAAACCCAACAGAACATCTGCGGGATGTGCTGCAGAGGAGAGTCCACCAGCGTGGACCTCAGAACTTTAAAGGAGGTGGAGAGGTTCTGTATGGAGGAATGGTCTCAGACCTTCTTCATCTGTTCTCAGACCTTCATCACAGACTACTGATGGAGACTCAGGATGTTATTGTGGCAAAAGGGGGCGGAGCTAATTCAAAATCATAATTTCATCATCGTTTCTTTTCGCATCTCATTTTTCTCACATTTTTAAAGGATGCCAATAATTCTGGAGGTACTTTATATAAACCCGACCAAACAGGATATTCCAAACGACCCTCTCCTCGGCAACGCTCTCCGTCTCGACCGGCTCCTCCCCTCGTTGTCGTATTATTCACTTTATAACACGGCAGCCATATTGACTAATTTACCAACCTCAGAGTTTGAGTCATTCCTCGTGTTTCGCGTTTTCTTTTCTCCCAGGACCCCCGGCGGCTTTAGCCTCCGTAGGTCCTCACTCCCTTCATCATCTCCACTCCTCGTCCCCCTCACCCAGCCTTCTGCATTCCTCACCCTCCCTCTCCATCATCTGGACATTATGATTCATCTTTCTGCTTTTGGGTCCAGATCCGGATTTTAACCGAAACCATAACAGCTAGCAGTAGAAGAATCCAAAAAAACAGCTCTTCTGTATTTGTAAGAATAATCACAGACCTTTGATAAGGTTTGAATTCAGAAAACTGATAGTTGCAGTTCAAACGTCTTCTCTTTTAAGAATCTCTTAAGAATTTTGGTAAAATATCCCAAATGTTCAAAATGAGAATTTCCAGCTAATTTCAAGAGAAGTATCATCTTAAAATGCTTAAATAACACACTTTAATTTTAGTTCCAACTCATAATGGACTTAAATCTAGAGCAGTGTCACCACAAAAAAAAATAGAAAGACACTTTATAAATCCTCAGAGGAAATTTTCGAAAAAGTTAAAAAAAATGGAAAAGTCATGCGGGAAAAACTTGGCAAAAAAAAGAAATGGGGAAAAAATAAAATTTTAAGTATCAAAAATGTTAATACTTAATAACATATTTAATGTTGGGTGATTCTGAGACACAAAACTTCCTTAAATACGATTAATATAGTTAGATCGGATTTACCAGCTTATTCCAAGACGTCTGTCATACTTAAGGAATCTTAGCGAGTAAATTTCCCTTCTTCCACTGGCAGATTCTTAACTTCTTATGAGCTAAAAACACTTATTTTTACTGGGGCCTTTTTTCCAGTGTGACGTTGAAGAATCAGGCGACTGAAAGACAAACCGTTCAAATAACGTCTTTCCTGTATCTGCGCCCGCCGTCTGGTGAAAACAACAAACCGTCGATCTGACATCCATTTTTATTTTTGTCTTCATCTCTCCTGCAGCCACGTGTGACATAACGGCTTCTTCTTCTTCTTCTTCTTCTTCTTCTTCTTCTTCTTTTTTCTTTCTTTCCCCTCTCGGAGCCTCCCATTATCTCCCCCGTGCAGCCGTACGCTCACAAATGCTCTCCATGTGTCCGCTGGCGAGCCGATAAGCCTCCGCGTCTCTGGAGGATCTTTGTATCCAGATCGATTTAAACCAGATTCCCTCCCTAAGTAAATATACACGTCCACACGCCGTCGGGTTGAACCGCAGAGGCCGACCACGTCTGTGTGTTTTAAAATAAACAGCGGATTTTCGTTTAACAGCTCTCGAAGGACTCGCCGTCGTAAACGTAGCTCCAAACGTGAGCTGCCATCTTAAAGGCCGAGTCCGCCGCCGGGTCTAAATAACACGTGAGGTCGCTCCTGTCGGAATTACTTCTCCTCGGACCGTAAAATAAACACGGCCGGTTTGACCTTTGACCTGCCAGCTGCCTGGCGCCAGGGAAAATGGTGGAACCCAAAAGTCGATTTAATGATCAGTGGGAAGAAAAGGAAAGTGAAGAGTTGAATATTGTTTTCGTCTTTTTGCGTCCGGAGAATCGGTCGTCTGGAGTCGGTTCAGTCCGAGGGTCTTTACCGGTCCATGAAATTAGATGTCCATATTACCCACGGTCATTTCAGTACTCTAATGCCTCATGCTCACGCCGGCTCCCGACCAGCTGCTGCTCAGATAAGCTCTTGAACGCCTCATAGTCTAGTAGTTCTTGAACGCCTCATACTCTGGTAGTTCTTGAATACCTCATACTCCGGTAGTATTTGAACGCGTCATGCTCTGGTAGTTCTTGAATACCTCAGACTGTGGTAGTCTTTGAACGCCTCATGCTCCGGTAGTTCTTGAATACCTCATACTCTGGTAGTCTTTGAACGCCTGATGCTCTGGTAGTTCTTGAATACCCCATACTCTGGTAGTATTTGAACGCCCCATGCTTTGGTAGATCTTGAAGGTGTCATACTCTGGTAGTTCTTGAATGCCTCATATTCATAGTGTATCTTGAACGCCTCATGCTCTGGTAGTTCTTGAATACCCCATACTCTGGTAGTCTTTGAACGCCTCATGCTCTGGTAGTTCTCGAACGGATCATTTTGTAGTGGTTCTTGAATGCCTCATATTCATAGTGGTTCTTGAACGCCTCATTCACTGGTAATTGTTGAAACCATCATCGTCTGGTAGTTCTTGAATTCCTCATACTCTGGTAATTCTTGAATGCCCCATACTCTGGTAGTCTTTGAACGCCTCATGCTCTGGTATTTCTTGAATGCCCCATACTCCGGTAGTTCTCGAACGCCTCATACCCTCGTGGTCCTTGAACGCTTAATACTCTGGTAAATCTTGAAGTCTTCATACTCTTTTACATCTCGGAACCCTTGTGCTGTGGAAGTTCTCGAACGCCTCATGGAACAACAAACAAGCTTCAGGTCGTTAACTTACCTAGTTCAGAAAAACTCCAAAGAGAAAAAGAAACAGATTTACTTCCCTAACCGCAAAACAGGAGAAAATAGTTTACAAAAGAAAAGGGTTTCCAACATATATCCCACTTTTTACAGTATGTACAAGATGATTACATTCCAGGACTATTTACACATCGACACATGAAAACTAGTTTAACTATCTTAAATTCAAGAAGACAAATCCCACAACATGTTTCTGGTAAAGAAAAACTGTTCACAAACTAAGCAGAACAACACCATCCAGGTTGGAAGCCAGGGAAATCAAGAAGAGGCTCCAGGTAACCACAGTGTCATCAGTCCTCCCTCCAATCACCAGCCTCCACCTGTAACTAGGAACAGGTTTTGATGTGACCACGCCATGCAGCCTCATACTCTGGTAGTTCTTGAATGTGTGAGACGGGGAAAGGAATTAAAGTTATCACATATTTATTCATCCATTTTATTCCTTTGAATTTATTTATAATATTATTAGTATTTTTTTTTTTTCTCATCTTCTTTCTTTTTTCCATTATTGGAAAATTTATTATTTGCATTCCAGACTGAAAACGCATTAACACTATTATTTAATTCATATCAGTGGGGGAAAAAAACCTAATAAAAATATATGCAGTGGTTTGTAAAAGTTGATTTTGTAAAGTGAAAGAAACAATAAAGTATATAAAAAAAATAATAAAAAAAATACTCTGGAACCGTTCTTTCCCTTTGGGACTTGAACTTCAACTACTCCCAACCCCCCGATCAACATTTTTTTTCCCAGGGAGTTAAAGATGGAATTACCCACCATGCACCCTGTTCCACCTCCCCTTACCTGCATTGACAGATGGTCCACACAGATGTGAAAAAGCAAGGATGGTGGAGACAAAGATCGTGATGATCATCATTCCCTTACGCGTGAACCTTTGTCTCCATGTGTCCCCCTCCTCCGTCAGCTGGGATGGGCTCCGGCCCCAGGATGAGCGGTTACGGAGAAACGGATGGATGGAAAGCCGTGACTTCTCTTCGAGCGTCTTATTTATCATTTCTTGCCTTAGAAGACGGGTTAGAAAACACATCTGGAGATAAAGCCGATTATGCAAACATCTCTCCGCGTCGGGGAGGTTGTTTTCTTTGAAGCGCTCCGAACCGCAGCAGATGTGCCGGGCGTTCTGATTTCGCCCTGATTAATCGGATCCAGGTGACGGACAAGAAGTTACATTTGGCTCTCGGTTGGGCGAGGAGATAAACATAAGCCCCCGCGTAGAAGAGGGGTGATCTGAGGTCAGTTCCAACGCCATCGATCAAACTCCGAGGCAGATGTTGAAGGTCAGCTGACCCTCGTTCACCGCGGCCGAAGAGCAGGAACCAGATTAGATTCACACACTGAAGACATCGGCCTCCCAGAGAGGTCAGGAAAAACTTCCCTGTGAAAGCGATTAAAAGAAGGAAATCATCACCCCGAGAAGAGGATATCAATCTCTTTGCTTCTCTCCTCGCCAGATTCCAGGGTTCCCCCCCCCAACCCCACAACCCCCCGACCACAACAACCCTCGTATTCCTCTGGTTCCCCTGGTCTCTCCTCGCAGAACGGCCAAGTTGGATTTGTTTTTTGTAAAACAAGGGAATCCCAGGCCAGATGAGTTCAGCATCATAACTCAACTGTCAGAGGAGCTCCGGGGAGGAGGGCCGTAAGGAGGCAACTCAGGGAACACAGAAGGGAAGGAGTCAAGATCAAACGCCGTGAAGGAGACCAGAAGGACGGGGGACACAACAATGATCCTTTTCAACGCTGCTTCAACATCTGCCTGGGATACAAGATGGAAAAACATGGAGCTCAATGCAAAAGTTGACTCGCCAGTGAACCGGCTGACTGGAACGACATCAGGACCTAAAAGTCCCAAACCATGTCCCCGGGTCAACTCTTACACACCGCACCCCCAGAACCACCGACAAAAATGTCCTTGTTAGGTGCTGCTTATTCTCTGGGTCACTGTGGGTCTAGATTCCAGACCAACAAGTCCAAAGCTGAGACGGATGGTTCCCTTTAACAATAAACCAAGTTCCAAAGTCAAGTCAAATAGTTGTCCCCCGTTACATCCTATAGATCCCAAGTTTAGTTAGACTGGTTCTAAATGAAGACCAATGACTCCTAAGTTGAGACAAATGACTCTCCAGTTAGGACAAGTGAGACAAAGAGATGCAGAATAATATCCCACCTCATGTTAGACAGGTCCCACAATTAAATCAACAGTTCAAGTCACGCTCAAAGTAGACCATCAAGACAAAAAGATCCCTTTACGTTCAGACCAACAAGGTCCTAAGTCATGTCCTGATTGACGTAACAAAGGTCGCCAAGTCTTGACTCAAGTCAGGTCAGATGGATCTCACATTAAAACCAGTGAGTTATCAGGATACATTAAGTCAGACGCCCAACTCATGTCCAAAGTCTAGAAAGACCCGAGGTCCCATCAATGCCCACAAGTTCCCGAGTCATGTCCAAAGTCAAGTCAAGTAGGACTAACAAGAAGGAGTTATTGGCCTACTCATGGCCAACAAGTCCTACATCAGATAGGTCTTACATCAAGACCAATATGTTCCCGAGATGTAGTACGAAACAAGTCAATTAAGACTGGGTCCAACATCAAAGGCATCAGGTCCAAAATAATGGTGAACAAATCAGGCTACAGATACAGAAAAGAAACGTCAAGATTAACAAGTTAAACTTATACCGAGACAAATTCAATTTATGTTTAGAAAAAACACCGAGGCAAATCTGCCGAAGTCGTTACATAACAGGTTAACGTTTTTAAAAAAAAAATTTATTTCGGAAAAGTGAAATGTCCCGAAGCAGAAACAGAAAGTTTGAATAAGGGAAGACGAGGAAGTAAAACCACCAGTAAAAAAACACGGAGGTACCCCTCCAGAGTGACATAAAACAACCAAAGTGATGTGGATTACTGAGTGCATGGACAGTTTATCAAAACATCATCTGGTTAGCGCCAGAAAGGAAAGAACATCAATATGAAAAGTCAAGATTTCCGTCTGACCTCCTGTGAAACATTCATCGCGGCATCTAAAAAGACAGACGAGCATTCGGGGCCGTCCTGATGCCGGTCGCTGAATCGCTGCGAAAACAATCAACAGCCAAACCCTCGACGGAACCTTCGCCCCTAAACTTCCTTTAAGGATGTGGAGTGAGGAGAGATGGGGAACGTTTGAATAATGGACGTACCGGAGGACGTCTTACACTCGGATGATGTCAGAAGGTTGACCTGTAGACGGGCGCAGACGGGAATAAGTCCAAAAACGATTCGAAGACAGTACAAACCTCCGCTGAGGCCAATAAGTTATTGCCTTAAAGTCAAGTTGCAACAAAGATTTAAGACACTAATACATTTTGTGGAGCTCAGTGGGTTTCACCACCGACTTTGGTCCAGGGGGCTTGGGTTCAAAACCCAAGTGGAAAGAGGGCGAGGAAGAAATCCAGGTAAGATTTTTAGGCAAGGTCTCAAGTGCTAACAGGCTAACCTGCCACATCTAGTGCCGGTCCGCATCCGGGCTGAAGGGGAGGGATGTATCGGGGGGGCATCCTGTGTAAATGTATGCCAGAGGACGATCCGCTGTGGAATAAAGAATCAGTCACTAAAAAATCATAAAGTGGAACAAAAGGAATGAAGACCCCGGCCAAGAGGAACAAAAGAAGGTGAGGCACTGGGCCGGACCGTTGCTCCCGGTGGTTCCCCACAACTTCAATAACTTCAATAGCGGAAAGAAAGGCTGAATGTATAATTCAGGGAATGAATGACGCACATATCTCTGTTTTGTATTAATCGCGCGAAGGTCGTGAAAAATCCCCGGTGACACCCGCAGGAGTAGAGCGGGTAATAATACTAATAATAATAATATCAGGGAAGGAAACGTTCTGATTCCGTGTCATTCTCGCTGCACGACGAAGGCTGTGTTGAACTTTCCTGGCCGTATTAGTTTTTATTATGTCTGAAAAATGAATTTTCTATATTCCCATATAAGGGTCTGGGATGAGAAGAGGGAAGGTGGAACTAATGTAGGTTTAAATATAATGATAATAATAATAGTAAATGAAATCAAAGACAGCACTGAGGACGGACCTTGTCCTGACGCCTGGATAAGAGGAGCAGCGTTTGGTCACGGATGGCGACACCTCAGCTGGAATGTGTTGGTGGGAAAATGCGGAAACGATAACGATGGCCGTTTCAGGACCTCGAGTTCAGATCAAGGCTACTTCCATGTCTTCAACTTTGAACCCGCGTAGAACACGGCACACAAACCTGCGAGTGTGAACTTGTAGTTACATGTTAAGCCCACAAGGGGGTGGGCTTAACATGTAACAGCCTGGTGTGTCAAAACAGCAAGAAAACCCAGGAGAGGAAGCGGAAGAACTTTTGGACATCGTGAACATTTTAATTTAAAGGATCGGAAATTCTTTTTCATTTAGCTATTATTTCTATATTTTATATACATATATATATATATATATATATATATATATATAAAAAAATCACACACACACACACAACCATACAAATACACACAAACACACAAACACACGAACAAACATACAGATACACACATAAAGACACAGAAAAATACAAATACACACAAACACACACACACATACACACAAACATACATATAAACACAAACACACACATGAACACAAACACACACACGAACACAAACATACAGATACACACATAAAGACACACAAAAATACAAATACACACACAAACACACACACGAACACAAACACACACAAACACACGAACAAACATACAGATACACACATAAAGACACACAAAAATACAAATACACACACATACACACACACGAACACAAACACACACAAACACACACAGAGCAATGACATTGTTATTAAATAAAACATTAGAAGAAGACGAGTGCTCATCAGAACAGGAAGTTAAGAAACAAGACGGGGGGGAGAGGATGTCATAAACAGGACCGGGTGGGACAAGGTCCAGGACGAGCTCAGGGACCGAGAGACAGACAGACGGAGAGTAAGACAGACGACGGGGACCGGAGGGAAGCATGGAGGTTATATGGGGAAGCAGAAACTTCATAAGGGTTCTGGATCGCTCGAGGCCCGTTGGAACCGGTCCAGATGCTGACAGGTAGTGATTCATGCACAGATATTGAGTGCGGTGAGACCCGCTGGACCTCTGGGTGGGAGGGAGGCATCGCAGTCTTAGAGATCCCTCAGCGCTTGCATTTACCCAAGCACACAACTGTGGACCACCTCCGGCGCCATACTGGAAAGCCCGTCAGAACCAGTGACGTAAGTGGGTAGCGGATAGTTACTGGAAGCCTGGAGGTCAGAGGGAAATGATTCATGAGTCACCGCCAGCCGGTCATCTGGAGATTGTGGCTGGAGGACGGTTGAGACACTCTGTGGAGGTTGGTTGACCCCTGATGACCCCCAAGTTTCCCTCAATCAGCCATACCTGCAATCATTTCGAGGCGATACTCGAGTGTCAGCTTGTCAGTGGGGGAGATCTTTTGATAACAAAAATAAAAAAAACCTTTTCAGGATCATGCACACCCCTGGAGTTTCTCAACAGGACTTATGAGATAAGCATAAACTTCATCACGGAAGATCTCTCGGCTTCTTAAGCCACAACTGTGCCGGGCGGATCGAGAGGCTCGTGCTCCAGCGCGCCGGGCCAAGAGAGGCTCAGTAACTTGCCAGTACTTTCTAAGAAAAGTCTTATGGGTGGTTTTTGATGGTAATCTGGTTTAATCCAATCTGTAGCTGGAGCAACATGTTTGTTAGCCGATGTCAGCAGACGTCTGAGATCTCATGGATTTCAAATCTGGAGGTCTTGGAGGAACGACAACCCATTCAAATCAGTGGATTCCTGTCAAGTTAGAGCGATAAGAACCGGTCCAAGTTGTGCTGTCAAGGTTCGCTTATCCAAAACCGACAACTGGACTCGGAGACTGCGAGGGAGACTTACCCAGAATCCCCCTGTTTGGCCTCAGAGCAAGACGCTGGAGCCGCCAGCAGTGGAGTAGACCAAGTGTTACCAGGTGACGGCACATTCTCAGCCTCTGAGGGTCCATCGGCCTCGGGTTTCATAGTCCGCCCGCCTCATGTGGACTAGATCTCTGAGGACAAGAGTAAGACCAGTTTTCAGTCCTCTGTTGATTCATGAAGTGTTTTCTGATGCCTCTGCAGGAAGTCGTTGACACAACAAGTCACTAATGATGGTTTGTGTTTCTGCTGAGGCCCGGCAGCTCGTTGCCCTCTTAGTAGGTGGGATACCTGTTGGACACTTTTCTGCTCTCCTCATGCAATGTCGGTCGCCTGTTTACATGAACTGTGAACTCCAGTTCGTAAAATGGCAATAATGCTACGATGAGCCGGGCGCCGAGCGCCAACAAGTGCCCAGAAGAAGAATACGACGAAGAGGGCCATGGACAGGAAGTGACTTTTCGTCCATCTAACCGTCCAAATATGTTAAAATATTTCAAAGTTGCGATGAATAAATGACTCTCCGATGTTGACCGGTACTGTTTTAAAGTCGGCGTATGTAAAATGCATCGAAAAAACCCCAGATCATTAGGTCCCGGCGCTGGGCATTCGCAGATACAACTCAAACAGAGACCTTTCAGAAACAGTGTTTACGTTCAGCGACCGGCAATCAACAAGGTTTTCCGAAAGGACTTAGACCACCTCCCTGTAAAGGGAAGCAATCTCAATCGGAAAGGGACTTTTCAGGCTCAAAGGTTGGATTCAGGAGTTGTTCTGCTCATTTAACCCTTGTATTTATGCAAAATCAATATGCGGAACACGAAACTTACCTCCAAACCCGGATTGTCGGGGCTCGGGTCAACAATTACCATCGCTGGTACTGTTGGAAAACCGGGTACCGGCCCATGGAGCTAAAGACGGTCCACTGTGGCGAAACTCCAAATGTTTCCGCAACGATCGTATCGATTCAGCTGAATTCTACAACACCTGAAGTATTTCTTTAAGGTTTTGACCATTATCTTCAGTAGGTCTACCTGAAGTCTCCCAGGGTCTAACAGACACTGGGAGACTTCACCTAATACCCGATCCGTCCTGGCGCTAGAGAGACACCGGTACTACTGGTTAGACGTAGGAAATATCCCAGGCTCAGTATAATGAGTGAGACTTTAACTCGACGTCTCTCCAGATCACTTAAGCAGCTGATCCGCCCACTTTGACGTACGTGGACCGATTGGTAAATGGACCACTGTGATTGGCCCAGACGTCACACATGACAGTAGCATCATAAATGTTATCTTTTCAGACTTCATTGAGCATTAAATGAAAATTTAAGCAACTGGAAAATAATATCTTGAAAATACATGTGGTTCTTTGTCATTAAGGGTGAGCCAGCTGTACTAGTGGGTGGACCCAGGCCCACAAGCCCCTCCCCATTATATTATAT
Source organism: Lophius americanus (assembly GCA_037951165.1). Classification (NCBI taxonomy): domain Eukaryota; kingdom Metazoa; phylum Chordata; class Actinopteri; order Lophiiformes; family Lophiidae; genus Lophius; species Lophius americanus. The sequence goes on along the minus strand of JBBDHG010000274.1, from coordinate 965,221 downwards.
ATGTTATATTCTTGTACCTTGTTTTAAGTCAGACAGGGTGATGCTATGACACCCTTAAAATGCATATAATGGAACACGGATGTTTAAACGGCCATTAAAACCTTTTTTTTCACATAAATACTGACCTACTGGTTGAATTGGACCCACAGACAATAAGAAGATTATAAACGATGTAAATCTGCTGCGTTAAGGCTTAAAAAAATGACATCAGGTTGGCGTAAATCAACAAAAAGCAAATCCAGTTATCTCCCGCTACAAGCGGAAACTTTGTAAAAACATCTCGAACCTGTCATTAATCTGAACCTAATCTACGTTTCCCACTCATCGCCGATAACGACTCTCATTTTTCAGCGGCGCTTCCTGCAACCCTTTAAGCGCCTCTGTCATGTTTTCATTACTCGCAATATCGGCGCCGATCCTCCCTCCTCCCTCGCCGTTCAGGTTTCATCACAATAAAACTCCCAATATTAAGGGGTCATCAACAAATCAAACCTCAGCAGAAGGTTTTCGTCCGGCGGTGGGAGGAGACAGAAACCAGATAGTGCGCCAAAGTCCGACCTGATATATCTGGAGGGATTATCCTGTCAGGTCAGACGGGGACGCGTGGCAGCAACGTAACTGTTGTTGCTTTAGCTGATTGCTTTATCTCTAGTGTGATGTCGGGGCATGGAATATAAATAGTACTCACCTCGTGCATCATTTCGGTTATTTTAAGCCTTTTACCTGTCAAACACAACTTTATTTTCAATTCTTCCAAACAGTTCATGACAGAAAGGGGATTAGGACGCATTTCCAGCCAAGCGCCTGGTGTAGCTAAACACGAAAATAGAATCGTAGCATAGATCTACAAATGTAGACCAATGCTACTTTCTGCTGGCAAGTTTATGTCCCTGGAAAGTTCCCCAATCCCCTGCGTTCTACATCAATCCTCCCCATATTAAATGTAAAGTACTGTCCGGATAAACAGTGTTTATTCTTTGTGAAATATCTCCCCTAAATTAGTAAAATATAAACTACTAGGGTGAAATTTGACATATATAAGATGTGGATCTCCTCAAGTTGATTCGGAATCACTAAATCTGGAGTAAATCAGACCAACTGTAAGGAACTTAGATTTAAAAAACTGTGTTTTTTTGTATAAAGATCCTCCTAGTGAGTAAAAATATAATATCTATGAGATAGATCTCATTGAGTCGAATCAGATGTATAGCATTTGTACTAAATAGTGGTTACTGACAATGGTTAAGAACTCGTGTCTTTAAAACAGTATTTTTATGGAAAAGCTCCCATTAGTGAGTAAAATATGAATAATTACAGTAAAAACAAAGTGTATAATATATAAACCTCTTCTAATCCGACCAACGATTAGAAGCTATGGCTGAAATATCTTTTACACCGCTACCCCTAGAGGGTGAAATGCGAACTATTAGAGTAAAACACAACATTTACCAGATAGATCTATTGAATCTCATTCATCTGCAACGAATTTGGACTCAATCGGACCAACGGTTGTGAAATACCAGCACCACCAGTAAATGCTGGTGTTGACAGTTCACATCAGACGTAGAGTTCTCCTCCATCCCAACAAAATAAAAGCACTGAAAATTTGTCCGGTTCGTCTGAACCTCTACTTTGTGGTTTAACTCTTCACCTTCGGCCCCCCCCCCCCCCATACATCAAAATCTTGTTTTGACCCTCTGCCTCTTGCATATAAGTAATAATTTTCTAATTCTACTCGTCTCAACTGCATCCATGAGTTTTTTGGAAAAGGGCAGGGTACAGTTATGATTGGTTGGGAAGTTGTTTGCGGAGTGCTTGATTTGCTTTGCTCAACAACGTTGATTTAATCGAATCGAATTCCACTAATTGTTCAACCATATCGTACATGAGGAGGGACGGGACCGTGCAGGAAAAAAAAGCCGTGGCTTACATTTTCTGACAGAACACTCCATCACGGACGTCGCGGTGATCTCACTCGTCTCCTGTTACCTTCACCGTCTTCCTCCTCTTCCTTTTCTTCCCGCTGGTCTTTTATTTACAGCGCCTTCAAAGAGGACTTCGGTCCGTGTGATCGGCAGCCCGGGACACGGATTTACCAATCTCCGCTCCAGCAGGTCTCCGGTCTGGGCTGTGTTGAAACAGCTGTGGGGGGTTGTGACTCCCCCGGGTGCAGCAGCGCGGCGAAGCGCGAAGCATGATGGCGGAGGTTAAACCGCTCACTCATCTGTTTCGTTTTTTTTTTATACCATGTTTGGATTATTTTCCACCTGCTCAGACTGACGACCCACATTGACGTTTATTTCATTGAGAATCGCGCTAACGCTAAAAAAAAACGACCCAGAATGCATCAGAGGAAATAAAGAAAGAATAAAAGAAAAGTTCCAAACTATAGAAAAAATTCACGGGCGTCACAGTCAGCACCCGTAAAAATCATTTCTGGACCCGCAAATGAATGTAGACGGTGAGTTGAAGGAGTGGGAAATCACGTGAAAGGTCCTTTTTTATCTCCGACAAAGTCAAGATTAAACTCAACTGTCGTTTGATGTGTGCGTTTAAATGTTGTCTAGATGCACAAGGCGCTAAACTTTAATTCAACTTATTTCATTAACTCCATGAAATTTTGTTGGATTATTCGAAAGTGTTACGTTCAGGTTCAAAACCCCAACCCAAATACAAACAACAAGCAAAACGGGGAAAAAATAAGGTTTTAATGAAGAAAAAAGGCAAAAATATATCCGTCCAAAAAAAAAACGACGGCTTAAACGGACGAAAATCAAAAAGTAGCAAATAATGAACTGCGAATGCAACAGACACAGACGAGGAAGAAGTGGAACACAGACACTAAAAGAAGGAAGTCAGCTTTCAAGATAAAACAGGAAACACAACCTGGAGATAAAAGTAATCAAACTACAAAAGCAGAAGTTTGGATCCGTCTTTGGGAAAAAGACGGTAAAACCAGGGAACGATTCCCCTGTTTTTTCCAAACAACAAAGTTCAGAGGTCTTAAACAGAAACGTCTGAACCCCAGTGTTCCGTTACCAGGGTTACGTAACTCACAGCCGGTTTGGACTCTCCGCTCCTTCACGTGTTTTATGGATCGAGGTCCAACAAATCAAACGGCTGCGGTAACGGTCCAGAGACTTTACATGCGTGACACCGTTTCCTGCGTTTAACTGCAGACTCAGACTCTGCCGAGGCTCAAAGGATGAATTTTTCCTCTCATATTTGCATTTGGAGACCTGCTTTCTTCATCATGTTTGCACTAGGAGCTCCGAGACCATCGGAGCGTGACTCACCGACGCTCCGTATGGAATAAGCCTTTGCAAAACTCAGGCCGCGGATTATTCCTCATACCAGCCTTTCATTCAAGCGTGGCCATGCTGAATTTCCTGCTACCATGGTGTTTGACTGTGGACAAATTATCAGCTGTTCTGATCAGAATCTATCAGCTGTTCCGATCAGAATCTATCAGCTGTTCCCATCAGAATCTATCAGCTGTTCTGATCAGAATCTATCAGCTGTTCTCATCAAAATCTATCAGCTGTTCTGATCAGAATCTATCAGCTGTCCTCATCAGAATTTATCAGCTGTTCTGATCAGAATCTATCAGCTGTTCTCATCAGAATCTATCAGCTGTTCTCATAGAAATCTATCAGCTGTTCTGATCAGAATCTATCAGCTGTCCTCATCAGAATTTATCAGCTGTTCTGATCAGAATCTATCAGCTGTTCTCATCAGAATCTATCAGCTGTTCTCATCGAAATCTATCAGCTGTTCTCATCAAAATCTATCAGCTGTTCTCATCAAAATCTATCAGCTGTTCTCATCAGAATCTATCAGCTGTTCTCACGAAAATCTATCAGCTGTTCTCATCAGAATCTATCAACTGTTCTCATCAGCTGTTCTCATCAGAATCTATCAGCTGTTCTCATCAGAATCTATCAGCTGTTCTCATCAGAATCTATCAGCGGTTCTCATCAGCTGTTCACCTCACACCTTCATCTTGTCTTCTGACTAAGATTCTTTCATAACTCCAGGTCCGTCTTTAATGGGCTGTTATTTGCGTCCTCATGCGCCTCTTACTGCCCAACCTTCGCAGATTCATCAAGTTTACTTCTTAGTGGAGTCATCAGCCACCACCACCACCGCAGTCCGGATTCCAAGTGAGGACTTATCTCGCTGCTCAGAGCAGATAACTTTTGCTCCCAATCAACCCGAAGATTCTGAGCCGTTCCAGATTGAACTGAAATTACAGAAAATATTTCATATACATGTAGAAACATACGGAATACATACAGATAACAATTTACATCGGAATAAGATTAAGATTTCATGAATTGAGGTGAAACATTCGTATTTGTCAAAACATCTACATCCAGGTCTTTTTAAGGTGGCCTTGAATGCATTCAGTGAGAACATAACATCGAGCAGCATCATTGAATATCCCCCATGGAGTCTGGATACTGGTGGTGGTGGCTGATGGCCCTGCTGAGACAGTTGATTGATGAAGCTGATCTCTGAGAACTGGAGATGGGGAGGTGGACGGCGCGTCCCATTTTGTCAAAATTTGGGGAATATTAATCGACCCAAGGAGATTTATCTTGTATTTATCATATTTTAGAGTAGTAGTGGATATTTTACTCACAAGTGGGGAACTTTTATACGAAAAATACTGTTTTAACAGACATAACTCAAAAACTATGTCATGCAGCATTTTAAAACTTAATACTCTTAAAGACTTTAGAGCGAGGAAGAACTGGATTTATTTTATGACAGGTCAGCTGTATATTTCTGACACTGGGGGGAGCTTTGCATCCAAAAGGTTTTCGGGCCATAATTGTCGACCACTGATACGATCTTATCTTACAAAATACTCACAATCTTATTTATATTATATTGTGATCTTATAGTTCTTATTTCTATCGATTAAGGAGCTGTTTTACTAAAAATATTGTGGAAATAACTTATTTTGAGGAGTTCTATCAGGGCGATTGCTTGTACAACGACTTTTCGAGGATAAACCCGGGCTGGTGGGGACGACAGCGTGGGTCTAGTTTCACATTTGGTGTTTCTCCGGTCTTTTGTGGATCTTCTCTCTGTTTTCGTTTCTTATTTTTACTTACTTAATATAGCGCTCCCCTTTTATCTAACATTTTCGGTTCTGAATGTTTCTAACAGTCACAATCTCCGGGTAAAAAAAACGGCTTTGTGGCTCACATAACATTTTATAAATCGTATTTCTTTGAGAATCGAACCTGAGTCCGCTCATCCAAGCATGAGGTCATGGTTCTCCGTCTGGGCAACGATGGATTGCTCCCTCCGGGTTGGGGTTCACCTCCTTTCTCTAACAAAGAACTTTTTTAGGGGTCATGGTGATGAATGATGGGAAAATGGAGGCTTTGCATCGAACCGTTGTGGTAGCGAAGGGAGCTGTGCCAGAGAGCGAAGCTCTCAACTTACCAGTCCATCTTTGTTCTAACCCTCACATATGTTCTTGAGCTCCGGGTAGCGGCTGAAAGAATGAGATCCAGGTTCCCTGCGGTCAGAATGAACTTCCTCCTCAGGCTGGCTGGGAAAGAGATCGAGTCGCTCAGACATCCTTAGGGAGCCGGCGGGCCTCCAGGGTTCCTTCCCTTTGGACGTTTCCCCACGATGTCCAACTGGGACGAGACCGCCTGGAAGGTCTAGAACTTGCTAGAGGGATTCCATAACTCATCTAAGCCGTGAACATCTCTCTACCTCCAAAGAAGAACTGGATGTGTCGACGCGTAGAGGGATGTCTGATGGAGTTTGCACCTCTGTTGATGATGATGTATGACATCATTAAATCAAAGCCCGCTTTCAACATCTTCTCTCTTGCAGAGATGAGTAAGAAGAATAACGGTAGAGGTGAGTGTTATAGCGCGTCCCGGTCCTCCGTTGCCCTCGCAGATGAGATCATTATCAGATCAACACACATTTAAGGACTCTTTAGCCCTATCTTTTTTGGTCTGGACTAAAAATTTCAGGAGTGAAACCTTTCCTCGACCAACGTCGGGATCAAAGAGCTGGACTTTGGTCCCACAAAAAGAGGCGGACCAGCTAAGAAACTAAGATTATTTCATTTACAGGTTGAGAAACCTTTTTTATTGGGATGGTTTCAACTTCAATAAACAACGAGGAAGAAAAACAAATGAGGAGGAAGGAAGACGATACCATTGAATCGCGATAGAGCATGAGGACAGGATGGGAGTGAGTGTTTAATGGTGACATGGTCCGATGAAGAAATCAAAACCTAACCGACAAGAACACGGGAACTTTTAATTTACTAGCGGTGAGCGAATGGATACAAGATGAGGGGAGGACTGGAATCAGACACGCTGGTCCAACAGCCAATCAGTCATCAAGTTGGGACCCTGAGCTCATGATGATGACAGAATTCAGGTCTGGGATGAAAAGTTCTTTTGTGTTCTTGCAAAATTCCAATATGGAATCACAAACTAACTTGATCAAAACTTTTACAATGTAACCTGAAAGTACGGACCTTAAAGGAGGAAAAGTGTCCTCAGAAAATGGACTTTCCGACTTTCCAGAGACTCCGTGTCTGTAGATTGGTAGAAGTATCACGGACTTATGAACTCCAGCTGTGCATTCCCCGCCAACCAATCTACGATCAGGATAATACATTGAAGATTAAAACTTAACTTGGACTTGTTTTTTGAGTTCACTCTGCAGGTATGAGAATTGTTCCTCAGACTGTAGGAACCCAAACGTATTTTCTTCTGCTCTGTGGAAACTTCACACATTTCTTTAAGCTTCACAGCAACTGGAGGGATAGAATGTTTTTAAAAAATCCCACACAGCTCCGTGTCGTCCCACGCTTCTCCACTTTCCAAAAACCATAAAATCTCAATTTGTCGCTGGATTGAGTCTGAAACTCTCACCCAAAATTCCAAGACAACTGACTTCACTGTTTTTTGAATGTAAATTAATAACCGAGTGTAATGTGCTTCATATCACTGGATGGAATCCCCCTACTTCTTATCTAGTCATTTGTTGTTAAAAGTGACGGGCCTCGTTCGACGTGATCGGCAAATCGGCGCTTACTCCAAGTAAGATGCTACCGTTGCTCCAAACATCTCGCAAGTGAACCAGAAAACACAAAACTCTGAAAAGCTGTGAAGGAACAGCCCCGAAAACATTCAGCACATATTCAAATTTATACTTAATCACCCCCAGGAACATATCAAGTCTCAAGGAGCTAACGTTAGCAGGGCGGCTAAGGCTAGCGATGGTGCGGAGCCAGACACGAGTCCCGCTGTTTATATGTACATATGCCGTAAATTATGTTTTAAATCGTAAGGACAAAATAAAACTGCGGCAGAAAAACACCCCGAAAACGTTTGATACAACAAACGTAATCAGACACCTCAAATTTAATCACCCCGAGAAACATTTCAAGAAAGAAAGATTGGCAGAACAAACGTAAGCCCATAAGCCCGGTCGAGTTAGAAGTTAGAATTAGAAAACATACATAATGCCAACCAACCTTACTTCCACTGTAATTCTTCAAAATAAGAGCGCTTAAAGTACCTTACTCTTTATGGTTTTAAACAATCAAGTTTTGAATCGGCCGGCCAGACTTTACAGAAATCGGTGATCAGTCATGAAAATTGCAGTGAGTGCACTTCTACTTGAAAAAATTGTGTTCCAAGTATATATATTGTATTTGTTGTTATTTTCATGTCGGGGATATCTGTTAGCTTTTTAAGTCCCTTGACGTTGCAGACTCAGGTTTGAAAACACAAAACCATCAGCAACACTGAACAACAGAGAGGAAGTGAGACACAAACTTGAGGGTTAATACCAACCTAAGAGGTCATAAACCAGATCTAGGGAATCACATGGAAGTCGGTTGTTAGAAGTGGAAGTCACGTTTTCGGTGCTTTCGAGGCGATTGCGAGATATTCGGCCTTGACTTCGACAGAGATGTTACGTCAAACCTACTTTTAAGCCCACGGTCATTATCACGTTTTGTAGAGCATGCTAGGGCATAAGTGGAATCAAAAGGCTGCCTGGTAGCCGGTGGGGGTCTGCGGATCGGTGGCTGGGAACTGCTGGTTCAGAGGATTAGAAATGATATTGTTGCTGTGGACAAGGATGCGTGGAACACCTTACCTAACCTGCTGCCACGGCGACCCCAGAAGAAAATGGGTAGAAGGAACGAAGGAAATTGAAAAAAGGAACATTGGGTCTACACAGAATCGTTCATCTTATCATTTATTATTGTGACTCAGTTAATATATTTGATGTTAAGTCTGCTACTACCGATGATGCGGGCGACTGAAAGGTTGTGAACCGCCGATCTGGAGTCTTTCACCGCTGATGAGAAAAATAAAACTTAGAATAACAGAATTATTTTTCTCCCTCATCTTATTAACCAGCAACAAACACGCTATTCTTAGTTTCACCTCCATTACTCATTCGATGAGTAGAACCATTACCTCACTGGCAAATCCTCTCGCTGCTTATTAATGGAACCTTGTGGTTCCCGGTGGAACCGTTCATGCGTTACATAACAGCTTGAAATTACAGCAGAGCTGGCTGAGGGCTTTTATTCTGACAAGATTTCCTGCTCTTATTTTCTTTTTCCTCCCCCCTCTGTGGCGCATAAAGCTTCACTTTACTCCACGCAGAGTCCGAACCCTCGTCACAGTTATTCCCCCTCTTTGCTGAAATCGTCCATTTGGTGCCATGGCAACGGTACACAAAGACCATCTTTGCCCTGTGGTTGTTCCAGAAAGTCCCGCCGGCGGTCTGGAGAAGTGAGGTCATCCATCACATCGCTGCTGGGGATTTCTAACCTGGACCGTGATCAGATCTGTGACGCTGGGGGATTGTGGGTAATATGAGGAAGGAGAGCCTGGGGATGCAAACACAATACCGTTCCTCCGAATGTTCCCACCGGTCATTTTAACGACTTCTTGTGTCAGAGTGGAATCTGCGGCGGCTCCGTACCAAACCGCGTTTACAACTTTCCACCATTTAAATTCTTTCTCCTGCTCGCCCGTGTTGGTGACGGACGTGTGGATAGTTCACGGAAATACCCTCGGATGGATGGAAAACACATGCAGGATAGGTGTGAGCCCCTCTGTGGGGCAGAACCCAGAAGACGTGAGGGATTTCAAATGTGGCCTGGAGACCAATAAAGGTTAAGAACACACAAATAAATGTAAGGGATCTTCCTCTCCCGACGCATTCCAGCTGAGCCCAGCATTCATTTGTTGGTTTTAAGGGACTTAGTTGACCAGTAAATAATATACATTATGACTGAGATAACAAATGTTTCTGTGCATTTACAGAAACTACCTTATATCAAAATAAAGCTGCTTTAACCTCTACAGGTACTAAAGTTCAAGAAAGACAAACACGATGTACTCCTGCCTTTATCCTTTCATAGAATACTTTGTATTATCCGCGCACGAACATTCAGAACATTATCAGTCATGAACAAGGTAATACACAACAGTCATTCAATCAGTCAATCTTTATTTATGTAGCGCCAATTCACAACAACAGTTGTCTCACGGTTATTTCCAGAAAGAGCAGGTCTGGACCAAACTCTTTATATAATTATCTACAGGACGCAACAAATTCCTCCTTGAGCAGCACTTGGCGACAATGGCGAGAAAAAACTGCCCTTTAACAGGCAGAAACCTCGAGCAGATCCAAGACTCAGGGTGGACGGCCTACTGCCATGACCGGTCGGGTTTGAAAAAGACAGTGTAGTATATAGACAGTGTAGACAACCCAATATAGAAACTGACTCTATAGAAACACCATAGACAACGTACACAACGGCCTCGGACCTGATATAGAGAAAAAAACAGGATCCAATAAACGATTCAAGCTCATCCCTCAGAGTCTCCTTTGAAAAAGTTGTAACTCTTAACCTGAACTCCATGAAAGTCTAGAGTTGTGTGCTAACTTACTGCTTGTGTTGCAAATCTGCAAACATTGGAGCGAGTACAAAATCATCGGTTATGTCTTAACTCTGTTAGCTCATTAAGATCGTCACGTTAGCATTTATAGCTACGTTCATGTTTTGTCGCAGGATCGATGGATATTTACACCTAACCGTCAGCGACGGCTCACGGGTCTGCGCAGCTTTCTCTTTCCATTGCGGACCGCGACCTCTGCGCCCTGTGATGATGTCATCACAGTGTGCTGCGCACCTGGCCTAATCCGATCTCCATGACGACGCATAAATAGATGCTTAAACAAAGCTTTACTTGACCTTACACTAAATGAATGTTTTATGTCCAGATCGGCTGGTTACGATAATTCACCGTGTGTTTTTATTTGCAGACATGTTTTGGTAGATTGTGAGACATAATAACCTAGCTCCTGACCCTAACCCCCTGACCCTTACCCCATACTGCTACCTTTGAACTCCTGACCCTCATCCCCTGACACTAACCCTCTAACACCTGACCCTCATCCCCTGACACTAACCCTCTAACACCTGACCCTCATCCCCTGACAGTAGTCTGCTAACACCTGACCCTCATCCCCTGACACTAACCCTCTAACACCTGACCCTCATCCCCTGAAACTAACCCTCTAACACCTGACCCTCATCCCCTGACACTAACCCTCTAACACCAGACCCTCATCCCCTGACACTAATCCTTTAACACCTGACCCTCATCCCCTGACACTAACCCTCTAACACCTGACCCTCATCCCCTGACACTAACCCTCTAACACCTGACCCTCACCCCCTGACACTAACCCTCTAACACCTGACCCTCACCCCCTGACACTAACCCTCTAACACCTGACCCTCACCCCCTGACACTAACCCTCTAACACCTGACCCTCATCCCCTGACACTAACCCTCTAACACCAGACCCTCATCCCCTGACACTAATCCTTTAACACCTGACCCTCATCCCCTGACACTAACCCTCTAACACCTGACCCTCATCCCCTGACACTAACCCTCTAACACCTGACCCTCACCCCCTGACACTAACCCTCTAACACCTGACCCTCACCCCCTGACACTAACCCTCTAACACCTGACCCTCACCCCCTGACACTAACCCTCTAACCCCTGGAACTAACCACCCAACAATAATGTTCAATCATCTGACTATAACCTCCTTACACTGACCTCATCTCACGCTAGACCGTAAAACTCAACTTCCAGCACCTAAGCCCCTTGAGCCTGACGCTAACCCCCGACGTTAACCTTCTAACACCCGAAAACCCCATAATGTTAATCTTCTAAACATGTCTAAACCCTCCAACCCCTACCCCTCACATTGGAACACCTGACCTTCGAAGCTTCTGACACTTGACCATAACCCCCTCCTCTTAGGGTCAGGAGTTAGGGGGGTACAGTTCAGGTGTTGGGGTCAGATGAATCAGGTGAGACTAGTAGAATATATGTACAATAATAATAGTAAGTGTTTCCCCTGTCAGTATCGATTCCAGCAGAAATCCCCCTCCCTCTGGACTGACACAACCTGTGATGATGTCATCTTGAGGGTTGGCGGCCCACTCTTCAGTTCCTATGAGTTACTGCCGAGTCTGAGGAGGAAGTTCTCACGGTACACAGCGTTTCTGTGCGATTACGGTCTCAACCCGTCGCTCGCCGGTCCAAAACCATGACATCACTCTCCCCCAGAAACTGGGCGCTCACCAGCTCAGCGACGGCGCAGCAGTGTAAGGTCATCAAACTCGAAGCCCATCACTCCTCAGAGGATCTCTGGTTTTGGCTAAGGGAGGCTGATTACGAAGGCAGATGGTCGGCCGCTGCAGCGGTAGCTGCTCAGAACCGGTTCCTAAGGCTCAGTTGACGGTTACATGATTTAGTAGCCTTGTTTTTACAGATCGCTCTAATAGAGCGCTTCCAAATTGGAGATCAGTCACACATTTTTTCTCATATTAAGAGAGTCGTTGAATGATGACGACGGTGTTATGAAACCCAGTAGAGGTTCAGTCTGGAAGACTCTCTTCTTGCACCTGTTCGCTACAGTCCAAGCAGATTCCACCAATCTTGAGTCTTCATCTGTAATTTCCCCTTCCATCAATCTCGTTCTGACGCATCATTCGTCAGCTGACTGGCTTTACTTGTATTCTCTCTCTTTCCTCATTTATCCCTGGCAAATATTTTCACCCATTTTACCGCCTCATCCCGGGAGCACCTGGCCACCTCAATCAAATCCTCCTGTCAGAATGGGAAGAACGATGCGCTCCATTAGTCATCACCACCACCTGTGTCTACGTTCTGCTGGGAATTTTCCGTCTTGCTGGAGGAACCAAATTCATCCGATTGGCATCAGGTGGAGATCCACTTCCTGCCAGTGTCCAAGCCGCCATGATAGGAACAAAAGGCGAGGGATTTACCTTTGGAGTGATTCAGTCCATTTCATTATCGTTATTATTTTATGCTTTTTTTTCTGTGTGCATTTTGGTCTTTTTTATTATTATTATTATTATCATAATTTTTTCAACTTTTCATTCAGTTTGTTATTCTATATTTTATTGTTTCTATATTTCAGTCCACTTTTATTATTATCATTTTATGTTCCTACATTTGAGTGAGGTTTTTCTTATTATTTCTTTTCTTGTTATTTTATGTTTACGTTTGTATAATTCAGTCAGTTTGTATTATTATTATTTTATTTTAGGCATTTTTTAAATTTTATATTTTATTGTTTCTATATTTCAGTCAACTTTTATTATTATTGTTTTATGTTACTACATTTTATCCAGGTTTGATTATTATGTCATGCTTTTCGTTTCAACATTTCAATAATTTATAATTTATCATTATTATTTGATGTTTCGACATTTTTGCCTTTTTATCAAGTTTTAGCATTTTAGCCAGCGGTACCATCTGACGAAGAGCTCTACTCTTCGTCAGATGCTACCGCTTACTTCAGAGGTTCATTATTCCCATTGCTTCCAACTTCTTCTTCTTGGGCTCCAGGTTGCCCGTCTGCCAACCTTCTCCACCCACCCGCTCCATCTCAGGACACCGGCTCCGCCTCTCCATCTACACCCCCCTGCCTTAAATACATAAAAACTGTTAAAACCTTTCGTTTAACTGGTGTTTCACTTTTGGGTACAGTAATTAACTCTGAATTATAACAGTTTTTTTCCCTTTGTGTTTTTATAGTAGTTTCTGTTTTATCATTTTTACTTCCTCCAGTGTTTCCTCAGTTCAGTTCCTGTTTTTATAGTTCCATTTTGTAGATATCTCTGCCTGGTGGGTGGCTGGAGATATCAGATGGGGGTTGTTTTGAAATTGTTTTTATGTTAGAAAGTCTAAGAAAGTCAAGGATATTGTGGAATCGTCATAACCACGCCCACGTCGCCCGCCGTATTCGCCGCATTCGCCGCCGCCGTGTACTTAGAAACTTTTCATGCATCATTTTTCAGACTCTACACCCACATTGACATTAGTGCGAGGACGGACTGGACCGATTTCAGGAATGATCACTTTATCAAAAGATTATGTGCAATCATTCCTGAACCGTTGGTCCCAGTTAGTTGAAATTTGGTCCATATCAATCAAGTGGAGAAGATCTATCTTGTAAACATCATATTTTACTCTAGTAGTCCATATTTTACGCACTAGAACATCTTTTTTCCCCCGATCTTTGGACTTAGCTTCGTAACCATTGGACCAAGGTAGTCCATATTTGGTGTACTTGAATGGACTTGAGGAGATCTTAGTTTTTTTAGTGTTTATCATATTTGATTTATTGCAATATTTCATATTTTACTCACTAAACACATTTTTTTGGACATAACTTCGGATTTAAGTTGAGGAGTTCAATCAGGGGGAATTTCTGGCGCCACGCAGTCCAATCCAAAACCAAAAAAAAGAGTAGACAAAATATTTTAAGACAATTAGAGACTGTTTGTTTTTATCTTAATAACTGCACATTAGGTTAATTTGGCGTTTCTTTTCTTGTGTGTTGGCGTTGGATCCCTGCCTGAAGGTTTTTGTGCGCGACCTTCCCGTCTCTCCCTCCATGCAAAAGTGGCGTACGAGTTTTTTTGATCTTCTTTTTCATTTCGTCTTCGGCTGTTCCGTTTCTGTCTCGCCGCAACGGATAGATTGTTTCCATCCATTGTTCCCGGCGGTACCCCGTTGGCTAACGGTACCACTGATGGTATTTGTGAACCAGGACCTTGACTGATCCTGTTTGGTAATCAGTTTTGTGTTCCGCTTATTGGTTTGGCATAGGTTTTGGGCCCTATGCCTTTCCTGACATAATCCTCCCCATTTATCTGGGTTTGGGTCCGGCACCAGAACTACATTCATTTGTCATTCCTTGGGGGTTGAGCTTCGTCTAATATGACCCAAGAAACGGTTGGGGAAGGCTGACGCCAGATGTAACTCCGCTGGAGGTCCACAGTCGTCCTGACGTACACCGGTCCAAACTGAGTATAGGGGTAAAGACGGCAGGACTTTAGTTCTGGACCTATAGCTAGCCGTAGCTCAGAGTCTCACAGTTGAATCTTCTGAAGACAATGATTAGAGGTCCAGCTCGCCGGCTCAGGTGGCAGGCGTGGTTCAGATTAAATATGCAAATCAGAACTTGTTCCATATCTGGATGTATTCCATCCAGATACATCATCAGACCAAACACCTTCTGCTATACCGCGGTCCGACTCATCGTAGTCATAATAATAACCGGATGTCTCTGAAAAGACTCAATATTATTATCAAACAGCCTTTGATAGAGGATTTAGGCTGAATATAAAAACATCTGTCAAATTTGAACAAATAATGTGGTCCACTTAAATGGGGCTAATGTCTTCAAGTCTAAACAAATGGGTCTCAATTTGCAGCCCACAACTATTTCTATTAGCACCATATGTGAAGTAAGCATCTCCAAAAGTATTCTGGGAAAGTAATTATTCTCAACAATCTTCTGACGCCACCACCAACACATTTTCTCTGAGCAGATTGGTAGACAGTTAGCCAAACATTCTTATTTACTGCCTACAGCAACTATGCTAAGTGGTTAACATGTTAGCTAGCTTACTGTGCAGTTTACTGGAAGTAGCTACGGATTATTTGGATTTTTTTCCGACAACAGATGAGCTTAATCAAAATTGTGGTGTGAATAAAAGCGGCGGCGGCTACGTAGCCTGAAATAGCTTCAGGTGGGGAATAAATGCCAAACACGTGTTTTTAAAAAACAAGTCAAAAAGTCTTTATTTTGAAAAATATAGAAACAAACATACATAGAAACACATTAACAACACAGCCTCATGGTAATTCTATACAAAAACACTCTCCTGTTTTATGATAAAAAGGGTCTATGCATGAATAGGCTTTAGCTGAAAGTTAAGGCTCTGTACATATTATATTTAGCAAACAGCTAACCTGTTTCGTGCTACAAGCATATTAAAGACTCACCACATTAACGTATTACAAGTATGTATGCGCGGTGAGGGTTTCGACATGGATTAAACAGGATTAGCTTGTTAGCTTGCAGCCCCGGTCCAGGACATCACAATATCTTAGACACTTGTTGGGTCATAAAACTGAATTTTTCTGCTTCAAGTTAAGAAGCTAAGAAGATAGCATACCAATCCCTGAGTTTGTATTTTTAATTCTTGAAAATAATGTCCGACCCAGTTAGCTAGATAGCAGTCAAAAAAACCTAATCTTTTATTGCCCTTGCTAATTTACTTGTGCGTTAAAATACCTTAAATGTTTTTATTCCCCCTTAAATCAGACAATTTGCGTTAAATGAAAAAATGTACTTCCGTTAAGTGAGTTTTAAGTCGTAGTTAGCTTGCAGTCCTGAATGGCTAACTAAACAATTTTGAGATAGAAAGCTAATTGTGCTAGTCAGTCAGCTAAATGGGACTGGAAACAGCTGACAATGAAACCTTGAGTCCTTCAAAACTCAAGATTTTATTGGTGACAAAAGAATATTCAAACATTTCCTGGATAAACTATTTGTTTGGTCTAAACAAGAATCAATGGAAGAACATTGAAAATACAAACTCAACTTTTCAGACAAAAATATTCTCCTAAAAAGTTGCAAAGGATCCCCAAAAAATATTATCCTTAAAAAACAGAGAGAGGAATCTTATACCTACTTCTTAATTGGACCTCTACAAGTACATTACTGGTTCCTGATGAGGGCCATCTTTGCTAACTAAGCTAGCCCTGCGTGAGCTAAGCTCAATAAACCCACCGAGGCAACAAATACAGTTGCTCGGGAAGGAAAAAGGATATTTAAATGCATATATTAGCAAATTGACTAAGAATTAGACTACATGAAAGTTTCTGGAAAAAAATTAGCCACCCTTTTATCGCCAAACCTTTCAGAAGGCTAGCCTCTGAAATACATTCCAGCGAAACAGGTGAACTTTTTAACGTATTTTTCTTTAATCGGATTTGCTCATTAAAATAAAAAGTATTTTTGTATTTTTTTCGAATTACGATTTTGAATTTTTTTTAACTTTTTTTGTCGCACTTGCTAGCTTTCTGGCTGCGTCGTTAGCTTGCCACCCTGCTTTACCATGAGGCAACAAGAGGAAGAAGAGCACACTGGAACAGTCAAAGTAAAGTCCACGCTGAGGGAAAGGCATCTGCAAAAATTGTATTAAAAGAAGAAAAAAAAAAAGAAAAACTTATCTCCATATACATATAAATAAATTTTCTGTTGTGCAAATTGCAAGTGAAGAAACCTACGGCCTGCTGGTTTCCTGTTTGGGGGGGTCGAAGGCGGCGGAAGCTTCGGTACATCCATCAATGTTTCCGGTGTTTGATGTTAAACGACTTTTTTTCTCCTACAAATTTTTACCTCCCCGGTTTTAGTCATCCTCATCCTCACTGAACCCCAACGTCGACCACCGATAGTCCAGAAAGTCCCCGAACCTCCTTCTTAAAGTTTATGTTTTTGGAAAAGTCTGAAAAGTGGGAGGTGATAATTTTTTGCGCCCGTTTTTTTCTTAAGGTGACACTCACTGAAATCAAACATGTCAAGTTTTTTGAATGGGACGCCTGTAAGTCTGACGGAACTAACGGATGTGGTCTTCCACTCAAAAGCCACCGATTTCTGAACCCGGCGATCCAAAATATCCAATTTTTTTTTTTTTGCCGATTGTCGGCCAAACTTGAAGACTTACAGGCGAGAACCCGATGAGGTCGTCATGTATGATGACATCTGAAAGTTACGACTCTCGAGGTCTGGAGGCTCAAGTACTCACGACAAAGAAACAAAACAACCAAATAGACAATTTCCAGCATAGCGAGAACACCAATT
Source organism: Lophius americanus (assembly GCA_037951165.1). Lineage (NCBI taxonomy): Eukaryota > Metazoa > Chordata > Actinopteri > Lophiiformes > Lophiidae > Lophius > Lophius americanus. The sequence goes on along the minus strand of JBBDHG010000274.1, from coordinate 947,926 downwards.
AGCCAAAACATTAAAACCACATGTACTGATCAAAGAATTCGCGCGGCTGTTTTTCTCGGTGGCTTGATTGAATGATTGGTCAAAAAACGATCCAAATGAAAACCAGGACTCGAGTTCTCCTTCCAAGAACGTACCATCTTGACCTGTTAGAGGCTTTAATGTTTTGGTTGATTGCTTCCACATCCAACAGTCCTCCTAGAAACAAACCTGCTTTCTGAAGGCCCTTCATAGCCGCCAGTAGAAGACTGGCTTCATGAGTCAGCTGCCACTTATGAATGGAAAGACCTTAATGAATGTAAACCGCCGAGGTCACGCGTCTCGCCTTGTGGTTGTACGTGACTTGTGACGTGAATCAACAGGAATGAGCTCGACAGAAAACAGAAAAAAAAAATGTTCTGAGCACCAGAGGAGCAGCGGAAGCACCCACCCCCCACCCCCACTTCCCCCTTTAAAAAAAGAAAGAAAACCCTCTGCCCACTCATCTGTCAAACCTCGTGATGAAATGTAATCAAAAACCTTTTGATAAATAAAATCTCACACGATACGAAAATAGTACTCCAGGGAGCCAGCTTCCCATTATTTCAACACACAAAATAAAATATATCGAGCGTGAGTTTAAACCCCCCCACCCACCGCCCCACCCCCCACCCCACACACACACAAACACTGCCGAGAGTAACCGAACCTCTTCCCTCCCGGCGCTTGTACCAGTTTAGCCTTGTTGCTCGATAAATAGTGAAGATGAGGCACGTTTGCTATTAAGTATTTTCTTAAGAATGCTCTGTCGTTACTAATTCCCTGACGAGTATGTCCTGTACATGTTTTTACAGCACTGGGTAAGGTGAGGGGGTTCCGCCAGATCTGTTAGGACCTCTTCTCATGTCACCATCCCAGCCTCGGCGACGGTTCCTCCGACAGTTTTTCTCGGACTCTGAGCCACTCAGTCTGTTCACCATTTGCCGGGGATGGGCGTTCCACACTCGTACCATGAGACATAGTTGACATGGGAGTGTCCTCCTATGTCTCCAAAGTGGACGGGCTCCTGACGCACTGCTCTGTAGAAACCTGGAGCAGAAGGAACAAGATGTTGATACCTATTTCACGCATGTACTGTATGTACTGTCTGTGTAAGGTTAGTTGGTTGGTTGTACCATCGGTATGGTTGGTTGTTTAGTTGGTTGTATGGTCATTAGTGTTTGTCGGTTGGTTGGTTGGTTGGTTGGTTGTACTGTCAGTATGCTTGGTTGTTTATTTGGTTGTATGGTCATTAGTGTTTGTCGGTTGGTTGGTTGGTTGGTTGGTTGTACTGTCAGTATGCTTGGTTGTTTATTTGGTTGTACGGTCAGTAGTCCTGATTGGTTGGTTGGACAGTTGGGTGGTTGGTACTCTGGTTACTTGTTTTTTTGGTTGGTTGTGTAGCTGGTTGGTTATATGGATAACCCATTTTGCAGAAAGACAACTGAACCAATTTCACCCGGAGTGATTACAGGGCATATAATCAACACATTTGCAGATGGATCTGAACAATGAGGCTGAATTTTACTTTTCCAACTGATCCTTAGCGATCCAGGACAGCGGCTCGTCTTCAACATCTCAGCAATCACATATTTATTGTGTTGTGATCTGTTATCGTGAAGTTCCAGACCAATATAGTAAACCAGATAATAAAACAGATCTGTTGAATCTAAATTTGAATTCATATGAGGGGATTAAGCCGCTACGCTTCGAGAGACTCGAGCTGGAACCGAACAAACAGCATCTAAGATCGTGGGGTTTAGAGTTTTAGAGATATATCCAGAGGATGATATGATTTATTTTATGGTATTTGGTGAGGATTCAGGTCTGGCTGACGTTGGCCTTGGCAGGAGGTTTTGCGCTCTACTGAGGGGCCGTTCTAGTTTAGGTCTTGGTGAGGAGAACATGAAAAGTCCCTAAAATTATTTATAAAGCTGTCGCTCCGAGTGAAGTGAATCACTGATGACACCCGATGAAGAGCAGCGGGTCGTTTATCAAAGACAAGTACTGACACGCTGGTTGTATCCCGTCAAGAACCTGACGTTTTAATCGGGCCTCAAACAGACCCGACACTGGATATCCAGTCCGTGTTCACAGTGTGAGTCACATGTTCACCATCCGCTGCCAGAATAACAGCAGCTGTGAAAATATTCTTGGACGAAATGAAGTCTTTACCGGGTCTTGGCGGTAGCTGGTCGGCTCTGAGCTGCTTGCCTGTCCTTCCATCCAGGAACGAATCCACAAACTGGCAGTGGTCCTCGCCGAAGCCGGACTGGTCCCCGATGTTGTAGAATTTACCTGAGAAGAGCAATAAACACGGAACGGATCAGTACCGGGCTAAAATGAACGTTTAGGCGATGCCAAAAATCTGGCGGGCGCTCACCATTCAGAGAGTCGCTCAAGTAGATCTTGTATCTGAGCGAGTTGCACAGCTGGATGCCCACAAACTTGCGGTACCAGGTCCTCTTCACGTACTGTTTGCCGCGGCAGTCGGAGTACGAGTCCGTCTTGAAGGGGAACTGAGTCCAGATGGCGTCTTTTCCTGCGTAGAAAAGGAAGTCTTAGAATACGCCGCACTGACGGCGATAATCATGTGGATGGAGGTTCTACTCGGTGTGGATCTTACCCGAAGCGTTCTCGCTCACTCGTGGATCGGCTAGGGAAAGGAAACAAAAACATTTTTAACATCTTTAGTTCAGCGACGTCATTTTATTCCAGCAGCACCACGAAACTAGACAATGAACGATAGCGTTGGAATTCAAACGTGTAACTGCAGGAAAGTTCTTTAAGTGTTTTCTAAGCTGAAATAAAACCCAAATCTTCTCTTTCAGGTCTCGGTTGAGAACGTTTGTGTACCTGACTCTGTGTTGAAGGACACCGGCTCACTGGGAGGACCTTCACCCAGCTCGTTCTTCGGCTTCACCTTAAACTCGTAGCTATGGATAAACAGAGGCAAAGAGTGAAAAAGATGTAACAACCGATAAGAGTCGGATCTGTGGTTTTTAATTTATCACAAGTAGATCCTTCCAGCCTCTCAAAGTTAAACTTAAGCTGATTTCTGGAACTCTGTTGACTCATCAAACATTTACTTGATTGTGATTGACTGATTTTGTTTTGATGGTTTGCCAAAAATTTAGAGGGAACATCATAAATGCCGAACCCTAATTATATCCCCGGATCGTCATCGCCGCCCGCGTCCGCCGTTTCAGATCTTTCCTGTTAACGCGATACCTCAAGAATCATGTCATGGATCATTTTCAACCTGTATGCCCACACAGACCCCAGTGCGAGAAAGAACTGGAGTGATTTTGGGAAAGGTCGTTTGAATAATTCGACACTACTACTTTCGGAGCTTCTTCTCCAAAAGTTAGCGGGCCGTAATCTCTCGACTATTAATCCGATTTGGTCCTAATTTGGTGCGTATGAATCAACTCCAGGCGATCTATCTGGTCTGAATCCCATTTTACTCTAATAGTTTATATTTTACTGACTTTAGGGAGCTCTTTACGAAAAATACTATCGACATTTCTCTAGGTTTAATTCTAGGAGTTCAATCGGGGTGATTTCTTGTACAACGCAGGGGGTCGGGGATGATTCGGGTATATACCCCTTGCTGTCGGTGACGTAGGTGATTAGATAGATGGTTCAACTTATGTTGAATACTTCTTACATCTATGGACGTCCTCTTCGTAACTTATACCGACAACGGCTGCTGGTTTTCTACGCCACAGTCTTCGGGACGAAGGGCCGAGTCTTTCACACCCGCCACATGGCTTCACGTTCAACCACCTTCCTCCACACCAAATACTTTCCCCATATCCTGGCTCATTAAAACCTCAGTGAGCGTGGCGGACAAACTCTGCTTATTTTTAGTCTCCGAATGTCTGGCTGCGGCGCTCGGCTTGACTGTAATTGCCCGATTGCCCTGGCGTGTTTGGACAGCTGAGAACAGCGAGACTGGACCTCCGTCTGAGCGGGAACCAGCCGACGTTATGTCAGACATGAGCGATCTCAGTCTCGAAACACGCCAGGAGTTGCAGCAGAGAAGCTCCTGTGTGTGTGGAGGTGAAAGGGCCGCTCGCAACAAGACTCGTAAATCTTGTTTTTATGGCATTTGCCTGAAGTCGTGTTTTTAAATTTTGCTCTGGTTTGTAGCTCCAAAATGTACGTTTTTTGTTGGTTTTGAAACCATGCTGTCCGTCATAAGTTGGACGCAAAATGATTCAAACCCTATTTATTACACTGTGTGGTAGGTTTAGTGGAAATATATACGTTTTATCAACAGTTTGCTATAATCAAATCAATCAGAAACGGTTAAATAGTTAAAACAACCGATTTTCCCCATAACACAAAACTCCTCTTTTACTGACGACTGCAGACTCTTCACGATTGAACCTCCAGTATATCTTCCCTCCTTAAAGATATGTTTACAAATCAGAGGGAGTTGCATCAAGGTGGAGGTGGGACCGAATCAAGGATCGGCTCTGAGACCCTTTTTGTTTGAAACGGTGATGGACAGACTGACAGATGAGGTCAAGCAGGAGTCTTCGTGGACTATGGTGTTGGTGGAGGACATTGTGATCTGTAGTGAGAGCAGGGAGGACAACCTGGAGAGGTGGAGGTATGCGCTAGAGAGAAGAGAAGTGGTCAGTCGCAGCGAGACAGAATACATGCGTGTGAATGAAAGGGAGGAAGGAGGAACGATGAGGATGATGTTCAGATGTTCTTGACAAAGTAAGAGAGGCCAGATGGTTTGGACATGGTTTGGTCTTCTCCTGACAGGCAGGAGAAAAGGGGGAAGACCAAAGAAGAGGTTTCTGGATTTGGTGGGGGAGAACATACAGTTGGTTGATGTGACAGGGTAAGATCTGCCAAAGTGACCCCTAAAAGAAACAGTCGGAAAAGACGTACAAAAATGGTTTCTTGGGTGACTTGGCGACACTATGGGGCTTGGATAAGTGAGCTGAGTTTTGTTGAGCATAACTCAACTTGGACCAGGAGGAACCTTCATGATAACAGATCAGAAAAATCTGGTTTTTTGAACAGAATCGGCTGGTGTTTACTCCACCTTTGCTATGGCCTTTCAACCCTCCTCCCAATGATTGAGTGTTGAGATGTGACCCAAACTCAGAGATTGGACCAACCCGGTACTGGTTGGGGTTTTGACTTCATGAGAAACGCTCGTAGACTAAATCTCTGGACAAAAGCGAGGAACCAAGCGTACCTGCTCTCGGGTTTGAGGTTCTCCACTGCTGTGTGAGTCTGGTTGGTGGTCAGAATAGACACCTGCTCGCCGTCAGGTCCTTTTGCGGTGGAGATAACTTCGTACTCTAAAGAGAGAATCAGGAAATGCAACGCTTAAGCCAGTAACAGAGGATGGCGCTCCCTACTTAACCAGAGTACTCAAGAAGTTTGTTCATGCCTCCTGATCTTTTTTTCTTGGTCGTTGAGTCATGGAGGCAGTGTCTCCTACCTTTGGTGTCATTGTCTGGTTTCTCCCAGTCCAGGATGATGAAGGACGGGCATCCCTCCACTGTCACCACGGTGAGGTTGGAAGGCGGAGACTTGGGGGCAGATGTCACGTTGCCCTCGCCAGGTTCCTCTTCGGGGAAGTAGTTGAGGGACGAGGTGATGGAGCACGGCTCGTCCGCTTTCTTGCCCGTTTGGTAGACAACGTGAGGCGCTTTGGGCGTAAGGAAATGATCAGTCGTCAGAAGCAGGTTAGGGGTCATCCCCGTGTCTGTTTTAAGCTTAATCCTGACTTTTGGATACGTTTCGAATCCACTTACCCACAAAACGTTTCTTTCCCATGGCATCAATATCAGAGGACGGTTCCGGTTGGAACAGCTCAGAATCCTCCCAGGTTTCGTGTCGACTGGCTGGACGAAGAAGCAAAAAAAGACAAAATGTCAAATGTAACAGTCGGGAGATGTTCTTTCCACACGCGGAGTTGTTGTTCCATATGTTGATATTTTGACCCGTGTTCTTTGGTTTACTGGTTTCCCACATGAGGCTTTGCATCCTAAGCTGCTTGTTCACATGTGGAACAAACTTGTCCCACATGAGCCACATATGACGTTCTAAATTTCCCCTTGCGGAACAATCAGAGTGAGAAAGACGCCAGTCACTTGTAGAAATTCCAGTTTCACAAGTGAAATAATTCTCACGTAGAAATTACCAATCATAAATGGAGAAATTCAATATGTCAAAGGATTTTGTTGCAACAAAGCAGCTCAATTTTGATTTTAGTCGTCATTCCTCTTGTCAAAAGAACTTCTACCGACGCTATCCATCTGTATGCTAATGTGGTTTTAGCTTTTGCAGCTCGTGTGGTTAGTACTGAAGAGAACACAGATCTTGTTTCATGAAATGGAACTCTTCCTACCAGCTGTTGTCGGTACAGGAGTGGTGGTCTGTATCCGTTTCCGTTCCGGTTTGGTTGGCTTGGCGGTTGCTGGTAGAACTTTGGGTTTGAGGATCAGTAACTTGTGGGTCTGCTTGAGGTTGGTCACTTTGTCTGCTGCAAAACATGTGAAAAAAAAAAAAAAATCAACACTTCCGGATGCTAACGTGGAAGTTTCCCAGCCGAGACGACAGAAACGTTTTCTCACCTGTTTCTCCAGGTTTCCCCACCATGTTGGGCTTCTTCTTGATGGGAATGGACCCACGAGCTGGAGATCCTGCAACAGAATATAAACATCATCAATTTGAATTAATATTCTTTACCGCAACTTCTGCGAACGACTCCGCCGTCGTGACAGAAAACATCTACAGATGCTTTCAATCAGCAGAGCGGATGTTCACGGAAACCAGTGGAACACCCCTCAAACCACCGTCAAATTAAAGCTCTTTGTAACCTTTAGAAGTGGTTCTTTTTGCACAACAGAAACGGCGCTACTATCAATCAACCTCAGGCATGTTTCGCTTGCGGTCAGCCTCTATAAATAAAGCAAAGAGCGAAGCTCTAACATCAACATTGGCTCCGAGTTCTCTCTTGGTGCCCTCTAATCCCCTGGAAAATCTCCCCCTGTCCTGTAGTAGAACCCGACACCCAACCCTAAATACCAAACGAACCCGAAAACATGAACAATCCCGTGTAATGCTCTTGTGTGTGTTTTTAAAAAAACCCAAACGAAAACACAAAAAAACACCGCGGAACTCCAGAAACTGCATCCAATTACGCCCCCACAATCTGAGGAGGAGCCAGAAATACTTTACAATCAAGGCGCTGACCAGGTTCCAAAAACGCTAAAATCGAATAAACGCAGGGCCAGAACATGAAGCATGATGTAGCCCTGAATTGTTTTAGCCCTTAAGATTAAACAATGCAGATGCATTCCTCTCAATCAGTAACGCATAAATATGGAGGCGGAGCCCATGCCAGACTGCCTGTAGTCCTGTGCGTTGGTGGAAATGTGTTGTTCTTTTTGAAAATCATATCATCCTCAAAGAACTTTCCTGCCATCTCGGGCGAGGCTTCTATTATTTCCTGAACATGGGGGACGTAAATTATGGCTTCCCCGTCAGCAAGACATGCGACCATTAGATGCGTAAGCTACGGAGGATTAGTGGAAGAAGCTCTTTATACTGGGGAGCCATAGTGGAAACTGTACTTGTAGCTTCGTATCATCTTCTCACACAAACCGTCCTGCGATGAAAAGCAAACGCCGGTTTCCACATTCCGATGAAAACTGCCAAATGCACGCCATGCAGTCCCGGTTTGCACGAGCGTCTCCGAACGCGACGCGCCGGAATCTTCTCGCAATTACAATCAAGCAAGGAGCGAAGGCTGAATCACGCGGATCATCGCAGAACAGTCAATCAAACGGTTTCGTCACAGCGCGGCTGCGGGCCGCTGCAAACGTACGCTTCCTCAAGAGTAAGCTAGACTACTTCCAAATAAGGGAAGTGTTTTCCAGAGGCTCTGTCGAAGCTTTTGGCCGGAAGCCTTCCCTCTGATTGACGTTATTATTCGCTGGAATCCTTTTGAAAAACTGACTCTGGACACTCGATACAACCAAAATCATACAGTCCTGGCAGCTCAGTGCGATGGAAGCGCCAGTCATCACACAGCGTGAGCAAGTTCTGGACGCCGACCCGTGCTTTTACCAACCATAAAACCGCTCTTCCATGGTGGGACTGGAACGGCCAAACACATCAGGGAATTCTGACTTCTTGTCCTCCGGCAGTGAGTTGTTCACTGCGGCGGGGGAAAAGCGCCGGGGTTATAATCGGGTTCTGCTCAACACTTCGCCCCATTCCAGCCGGTTCACCTCAACTCTGACGTCTGAGACTCACCGAGAATTCCAAATTCCAATCCCGAAAGACAACAAACAAATGGAATGGACCGAAAAACACGCTTATCTGGACGATCATGTAGTTCTAAAACTCACTTTGGATCAGATTTAAGGATTAGGACTGTTTATTGAAACACTAAATTATGTTTGAGGTTGAAAAGGCTTAGAAAATAGATTTTCTTCAATTTAAGCTTTTCTCTCTATATTTGTTTATTTTTTTAAGCTTATTTTCAATTTTGTAGTCTTTCTAAATGTTTTCCAGCTTTTCATAAAACCATAACTTAATGTTCTTTTGCACTTTGTCGCAATGTTCTTCATCGTTTGTGTGAAGAAAGTTGAATTGCCCGTTTGCTGAAATGTGCTCTTTTAAAAGAAAGTTGCCATTGCTTTTATGAATTGCTCAACAAAATAAGGAATTATTAAGCAACATGCCTAATCAGATACGATAAATGACCATTCAGTAACACAAACACAGACTCGTGCTTCGGGCTCCAGAGAGAAGTTAGTCGGTGGACTCATTTGTCTATTTTTGTCGGAAAAAGAAAAGAAAAGACGACGGGCCGCGTTTCCCTCTGATTGTGAAACATGTTTGACTGTCAGAATTGTATTTATGCGTTTCCATCAACTGGTTCGAAGCGCGTTAATAAGCAAAGCTCAATTTCAGCCGACGTGGACGAGTTTACGTGATCGACATCGTTTTTCAGGACTTGTGATAACATTTTTCGAAGACTCCGACAACTGCAGTAGCTTCTAGCTCTCTGGTCATGTTAGCTAGCCATAGCTACGGGGCTAAGGCATTTGTCTTGTGAATTAAGGAGATAGAAACCGGTGTACTCAAGGGGGCGCTACCAAGACCGGATAAATGGGCAGGGATGCGTTAGATGGGGATGACTTCTGATCGGTCGCAGCCAAAATGAGTGAAGAACCCGAAAAGACTCGAAATACTCTTCCTGATTTGTGTTTGATGTGGAGGTCACGGATATACTGGTAAACTAACGGCCGCCATGTTTGAGTGTTCGCCACTTCACATCCACATCCTGCTGACGTCCGGAGGATCTGACAACCTCGGCTTAGTTGAGATCCTCGAACTTCTCGCCCGAGATGTTCCGTTCACATCATCAGACGGCCAGTTTGCGATCGAACCGAAGAAAACATCTGAGTCGTGTTCGATGTGAACGACCCGTGAAATACTTGCCGAGTCAGAACTTAATGGAGTAAAAGTGTTTCCATCCTCCAAAAGGAGGCATAAAAAAAAAAAAAATCCCCTCAAGTAAGCCTGAAAGCCTCCGCTCTGACGGAGGCGCAGTCTCGCCGTTTCCTTGTTGATGGAAACGTGGCTTCGGTCTCCTTTTGTATTTTTGTGTAATAGGAAGTAGTTTGGAAAGACAATCTGTGAGAGCGTCAACAAGTCTGAGGCTGAGTCCACACGTACATTGGGATTTCTAAAAATGGAGATTGTCCTCTTGCACTGACGGGTTCAGTCAAGGTTATGCCGAGGAATTCGGTGATGTCCCGCCATGGCGATGCCCATTATGTCGCTTCAAGCCGAAAGCCTTGCATATACCGGAAATCCCAAATGGAGACTCTAAAAGACCCAAAAGTTTTAAAAAATGACCCGCGGACGTGTGGACAAAGACTACGTGAAGACGAACAAGACATTTAAACATCCCCTCAGTCAGCAGAACCACATGGAGCACACATGTGACATAATCTGCTGCCTCCACTGGACTCATGTAGGCAGCTCAAATAATCAAGCCCCGCCTCCGACACCCACTTGATTATTTGAAGAAGTCCGTGCAAGAAGCCGTGATGAACCCCTGCAGAAGCTCGAGTCGACAAAACAAACAAAAGGCCAACGAGGACAGACGGAGCGATGGACAGATGGAACAAACGTATTAATGAAGAAAATGGATGGAAACACCAACACGAGCTGCAGCGGAGGTGAAGGTTCTGCAAAAAGGGATCGGAAGGTTAGTGATGAAACACAAAGGGTCAGGCGAGTTCTTTTTACCCAGTCGAGGTCTGGACCATAAGGCCGGTTTAGGCGGGGCCATGCCCCGGTGTGGCTGTCTGTTTACTGTTGGGAGAAAAACCGAGCGTTAAGAAGAGAGGGAAGCCGGGGGAAACTGAATCAAAGACGTGAAACAACCATCCAAGTCCTGCTGGAACAAGTCCGGAGAAACTGAAAGAAAACCCATTCATAGTTGGAGTCGGTCGTTCTGGTGTCATCACGCACTACGGGCCTGGTACCGTGACCTTTCAGGGCAGAAAAACATTTTTTAAAGGGCTCAAACCCGATGATGATTTGTAAAAAGTGGATCTTAGATTCATTTTGACGGGTTTTGTTGAAGCCTACCCCAAAGTTAAAAAAAAAAAAAACCCTCAAATTGATTAACACAGCGGCGGCATTTACGATGTTGGTTCCATAATATCTTTGCATTTTCAAGTAGGTAATAATACCTTTAGTTTTTATTCACTGGAATCAATTACATCCAGAAAAGTTTATTTTTTCAAGTTACAAATTACATTTGAATTCAAGCGTTTTTTAATCCACAATATCAACGAAAAGGAACTTTAAATGACCTTTGGTAGATGCCTGGGCTGATTTAGCCGTTTATTTCTTTTGTCACGATAAAAAGGTAATAGTTTTATCTATTTATCTGTATTTATCTGTTCCTGCAGTCAGGAGCAGGAGCTCCTCAGAAAACAGTCAGGTTTCCTCAAGGTGTATTTTGACATTAAATGTAAGCAGCTATATGCGTATACGCGACACTTGTTTAATGGCTGGAGGACCTGAACGTACCTCGACAGTTTATTTAAACGTGCGTTCTATGTACTAATACGCTTGTGCGATTTATAAATAACTTCATTTGTTTTATATGTCCTCCCTGGCTCCCTAGCATCTCTTTTGCGAATTAGCCTAATGATTATCAGAGTGACCGCAGGGAGAAGCAGCGGCTATCGCAATGCATTCTGGGATTTAGAGTATCCGTGGTGTTTGTGCTGTCTACCAGCGTTCGCCCCGTCTGGCCCGCGGGCCTTGAGTTTGACACATGGTCTAGAGGAAGATTCTTAGACCTTGAGAGGAGGAAACGAGGGGGTCCTTTCATTGCCTTCGCTCTAAAAGATGAATAAAAAGTCGTGTGGCGCCCTACGACATTCTGTTCTTCTCTGTATCTGAGGTTCACGTAAGGTTAATGTAAGTTTGGCTCACGGAAGCTTCAAGCAACGACGTTAATCATAGGAGTTTTTACTCTCTCGGGTTCTTTCTATTGGATCTTTATGTCCTCACTGTCTTTGGAATCTACTCTCATCTCAGCTGCTGATGAGCTCCCTGACGTAACCGCGGCTCGTAACAGTGTGTGCTGCATCGCAGATGTCAGAGGCCACGTTGGGTGAAATGTACTCGAATCGTGTAACAGGCTCAACTCCCGGAACAAGCTGCCATTCCTGCGGAGACAAGATTCATCAGGAGGTTTTTCAGAGAGCTGGGGGAAAGAAGGCGATGAGAGATTAACGGCAGACAGAAAGGGAAGAACCAGATTTGCTTTTCCTGCAAGTATACAGGAAGCATGTCGTGAGATCGTGTGACCCCTGGACTCTCATTGGACGGGGCAAATTTCAGCAACGACGACTTGCCAGAAGCTGCGTAGGGAAAAAGGTAAACAAGTTTCCTGCTGAAAGAACGATCTGAAACTGGTTGAATGCAGATGGAAATGAAGTCGGAAGGAGATTTAATGGAATTTGAAAAACAGCTTTACCTTCAGGGAGACACCGATCTGTTGATCGTAGCGTTAGCTATCATTTTTGTCACGCAGGTCTTATAGGGGGCCAATTAGAAATTGAAGACCTTGTGTCACTATTAAACACACTGGTATGGTTTTTTGTCACAGGTTTGGACTGGATATTCCATCGGTCAGCAGTAACACAGCGGTAGGTGGAAGCCCGGTTTTGTTTGCGATGTATCCATACATCGTATCGTCATACGGCTTCCAGGTAGCACAGTACTTATAAAACTGTTACTGTCTAGTCCATCACCCTTCTACGGTCTCATGGTTATTTTAAAAGATGTTTTAACGATTATCACATTCAAAAAGTAAAAGGAAGCGGTAAACTATTTTCAATTCTGGTTATACCGCGTGATTGATTTTTAGATAAAGTTCTTGCTCGATCCGTGGAGGGCGATCGAAACTGATCGCGGATCAACCGGGGTCTGTTGCGCCACTACTTAGGTGGTTTTAGAGCCTAATTTTGGTGATTGACAGCAACTTTTTGGCAGATGACACCCTGATTTTCAAAGAAAACCTGTTAAGACACATTAGCATTCCTGTATACATGAAAGGGAAAGTACAGTTATTACTCAAAAGGTATAATAGAAAGGGGAAGTTGATAGATGGAAATTACCAGCAGGGATATAAGACTTCTCGGGTGCATTAGTGGGCCTCTTAGTGGTCGGCTCGGGATGTGAGTCTCCATCGGAGGGTAATTTAAGTAGGGGGGAGGCTTTGGCGCTGGCTGAAGGGGCGTTGGTGGGCAGGAGATTGGGGAGGGCAGGATGATGAGCCGCTGGCCTGTCGGTGGTGGTTCTAAAACTGCTTTCTTTGTCTGGGGTTGAGAGAGGAGAGAGGTACCGAGATCATGGGAACCTGTTACCTTTGAGTCGATTCAAGACAGCAATGTTCTGCTCGACCCCTCTTGGTACTAACTTGAAATAAAACTGTATAAAAGGGTCTTAAATCTGGTCCTGATGACTTTTTCTTCAATTTTATTGGTGTCTTACTTTACATAAACATTAAAGTACTTAAATAGAAGTCTGAAAACTCTGGTGTCGTAACAACGCCATCGCCTCAGAAGTCCTAACGGTTACCCAGCCCTACTTTCCAACACTATTCTCCAATTAGTAAAGACGGGTCAGACGGTGTCGCTCCCATAATCTTGGACCTCATAGAAATAGTCCAGAAGACATTGAATTAGTGAGGTAGGGGAAGGACTTGTGTTGTCTTTCCTTTGTAAAGAAAATCCAACGACGTCTGCGTCCGAACGGGCCGACATGCATCCTGTCATGCAGACAGACGGAACATGGCCTTCGTGAAGCAGACAGACAGGTAGAAAGAGACAGACAGAGAAGTTCTACCAATGAAGAAAAGAGCCTTGACTACGTATTAGTAACTTTTTCGAAAGTAAAGACTCGAAACGTAGTTCTTCTCCCCTTAATGATGCGTTCAAAGACATTGCATTGCCAATTATTCGATAAGATATGAATTAGTATCGTTTTCCATCTCATTGCAGTTGAAACTTTTCGGATGTTACACGTCCGGACGTGATTGCGACCTTGTTTAGAGTTTCTCTCTAATCTTAATAATCCTTATGCTGCATTCAAACTCAGTCTGGTCCCATTTGCTCAGCACTATTGCCCCCAAAGTCAAAATAAAGCTTTGAGTGGAGATTAACTTAAAGTGACGGTGTAACACGAAAACCAGAGTCCAGGTTCCACAAATGTCACATGTCCGGATGTCAAGAGTCAAGACAGGAGGGGTTCTGGGTTCAGTTTTACGTCTGAGTTCTTTTATATGTTCACTTCCTTGTAACGCTACTTCAAACATGCTCATTTAAATACTCCAATAATCCCCATATTAGTTCTACTTTTCTGCTAGTATGGACATGAAAAAGGTTTAAAATAATGTTTATAAACGCTAAATAAAGGTTGTTTAATGTCTGACATTTGACTGTGTTTGATGTGGAAGTGGAGGACGAGGTTTTCGTAGCTATAAGTGGGCAACCGGAGATCCAGATTACGATAAATGGCGTTTGGTTTTCCGACATACTTCGACCGCCGAAAGAAATGCAAAGTAAGTACGTCAGTCGTGTTTGATGATGACGACATCGCTCGCGAGTTGAGCGACGCAAAACTTTGTATTGTATCCAGTGTGAATGCAGCATTAGTGAAGATGCAGTAAAATATTATCAAACTACTTCTAATAGGAAAGGAGAATCTCAAATATCGGTAAAAATGTTAGCATTTTGCATTTAATGCACTTAGACGTCCAAAAGGCAGGAAGCTAACCGGTTAGCTGCATAGCATTGCTCTTATTTCCTGTATATCCTGATTTTACGTAATTTATTTTACTTCTTTTCTTCAGGTAGCATGCTAGCACCAGCGTCTTAATGGCTAACTGGTATAGTAGCGATTAGCTTAGCAGGCACAATAATCGGTGGCGTCTGATGAGATATAGCGGCGATCCTGAATGATGAGGAAAGGTAGAAAAGACAGAAGGAGGAAGAAGAGAAGCAGGAGGGCCGATGGTCCAGATGCACAAACGAAGCGTCATTGCAGTCACATGACCTTTAGCCGCACGGTTTCCGAAACTAGCGGTGATCGGGCTCAGGGCTGTTGGAGCAAAACGAACTTACTGCATCACCTCCGCGTCTGGACTTTGTAACCGGGCCAAAGACATGCTAGCATGCAGCCAATCAGAACAGCTGCTTGTCCCAGGCCCCGCCCCCCTCCCCAGGCGCATCGCTGGCATCAGCCGAAGCAGGTAAAGACAGGCTACGAAAGAAGCTGGATGATTCCGAAATTAATAAAAAAAAAAGAATAACCTTCTTTCTCGTTAGTGAGAGAAAAATGAAGCCATTCGGGCCCAACAGAGTCGGGCAGAGGAAAAGTTTCCCGCTGGATCTCAGGTGGTGCTGTGGGAAATAATACGTTTGGTTTTAGAGGAAATCAAGTCTGAAAGTGGTAAAAATATCAGAAGAATATGTGGAATGTGGATTTGTCTGAAGTTTAAGGGAAGCCGCTAAAGAAGTCGGGCTTGACTGATTGAACGCCTTTGAAAATTCTGTTGGGACACCAAAGCAGAACCTTTCTTACCCACCAGTGACAACTGGTTCCAACTGGACTAGACCCCCCCCACAGACCTTGGTTCCCAGCTCTCACTAGTAGCACACTATGCCAAAATCCTAAGAAATTCCAGAAGGCGATTGAAATCCTACAGCTGATTCTGAGGCTCGTGGACTCAGATCCAATATGAGACCCATTATCTACAAAGTACCGACTGGACTTGGAATAGACGTGGACCCCCCTTCTTAAAGGGGGGTCCTTAAAACTCCTCCAAGGGCACGATGAAGGTGAAGGCCCCCTAACGTAGTCACAAAAGATTCAAAGAAAATAATCAAGTACCAACGGGCCTCATTTATCTCAGCAGAGGTCAGAGGTCAAGACTCAACTTTTCAAGAGACACTGAGAAAAAAGCTGCTGAACCCTGCAGAACATAAAAGCGGGTCTGAGTATCAGCAGGCGCTGATATGATCTTATTGGGTCCATTTGGACATCATGCCATAAATGTGACATCCAGTCATCAGTCTGTGAATTGAAGAGCATAAAATGAGCCCAACCAGAACCAGTAAGTCCACCTCTGAGTGGATCGTGAGGAATATAATTAAAGTTCTGGTGTGGTCTAGTCAATATCTGGACCTGAACCATACTAAGATGCTGTGGTGGGACCTGAAAGGATCCGTTCGTGCTCAAAAAACCCTCCAATGAAAATGCGATCACAAAGCCCTTCCTGTTTGTTGGTGCCAATCAGAACCAATCCCTCACACTTGTCAGAACACAGGATATGCCGACAGTCCATTTAACCGGGATTCACATAATAGCAGGCAACAGATCACATCATCATCATCATCATCATCATCATCCACATCATCATCCATCAGTCAGTCACTTCAGGTTCGTTAGGGAAGGTTGTGAAACGGCCCTTTAATCTAATTACAGTCTTTCAAAGGGGAATTTTCCAATCAGTCAAACCCGACAGGAAGTTGTTCTCTGCTCCCTGCAGCTCTGGCGGGAAGAACGGGGAAAGTGAGTGATGAGTCGGTGCGTGTGTCGGAGAAAAGAAAAAAGAGATAATCACCGAAAGAGGTGCGAGGAGCTCCGGGGAAAATGGGGTTTTTCAGCAGAGGAGAGAGGCGGGTCCGGTTGTGCAGAGCTGCGAAGGAACGGGGGGGGGGGGGGGAAAGATCACAGCAACATAAAACCACAAACGTCTAAGGATTCAAACATGGAGACTGTAGGAGCTGGAGAGGGAACAGGAAACCACCAAAAACATTTGTTTTTTTCTCCTGAGGAGGTGAGAGACGGATGGACAAAACATGAGATCTGATCTGAAAAGCTGAACGATTTTAAACACATTTTATTTTGAAAAAGTCTTTAGATGTGACACGACTTCCTGTTAAAGTCCACTTACATGTAGAGCTGATTTTATGTTCTGTACGGGTCCACGGAATTTAGAAACCACCAGATCCTGACTTGAATATTTCTGGTAATTAGCGTTATAAAGTACACTGATCGGCCATAACATTAAAACCACCTGCTGCATGTTGTAGTCCCACGTTTGCTATATGGGACGTCACAGCTGGTTCTGAAACCTCTCTATCGCTTCATGTTGGGTTCCTGGGGAGAAAACGGGGGTTCGTTTGGGGATTGAACCACCAACCTTCTGATCGGGGATGACTCTACCATCCCGCTACAGCTACCAGCCTCTATCCCAACATGCATCAGTGAGCCCTTGGTGCCCATGACCTTGTCTCCGGTTCACCGATGACGGGTGCCACCAGATAATGAATGCTATTCCCATTCTGCCTCTCAGTGGTTATAATGTTATGGCTGATTGGTGAAAACAGGCTGTAGTTCAGGTGGGGTCGGATGATCACGGGTCGTGGAGGAGAGAGGGTGGGGCGTGGGGGTCGGTTCACACGAGCAGAACCAGGTGAGCTGATCAATCATTGGTTCTATCAACGGTTCTATTATCATTGGTTCTATCAAAGGTTCTATTATCACTGGTTCTATCATCACTGGTTCTATCATCGGTTCTATTATCACTGGTTCTATCAACCGTTTTCTTATCATTGGTTCTATCGTCGGTTCTCTTATCATTGGTTCTATCGACGGTTCTATTATCACTGGTTCTATCGTCGGTTGTCTTATCATTGGTTCTATCGACGGTTCTATTATCACTGGTTCTATCGTCAGTTCTCTTATCATTGGTTCTATCGACGGTTCTATTATCACTGGTTCTATCATCGGTTCTATTACCATTGGTTCTATCGACCGTTTTCTTATCATTGGTTCTATCAACGGTTCTATTATCATTGGTTCTATCAAAGGTGCTATTATCACTGGTTCTATCATCACTGGTTCTATCATCGGTTCTATTATCACTGGTTCTATCGACCGTTTTCTTATCATTGGTTCTATCAACGGTTCTATTATCACTGGTTCTATCATCGGTTCTATTATCACTGGTTCTATCATCGGTTCTCTTATCATTGGTTCTATCAACGGTTCTATTATCACTGGTTCTATCATCACTGGTTCTATCATCGGTTCTATTATCACTGGTTCTATCATCGGTTCTATTATCACTGGTTCTATCGACCGTTTTCCTATCATTGGTTCTATCAACGGTTCTATTATCATTGGTTCTATCATCGGTTCTATTATCACTGGTTCTATCATCGGTTCTCTTATCATTGGTTCTATCGACCGTTCCTTTATCTTTGGTTCTATTTCTTTTGTTTTTCGTCGGGTTCTTTTGTCCGTTGATGGTTCTGAGAACCGATTTCACAGTGAATATCTGTGGGGTTCCAGGAGGTTCCTCTCAGAGAACACGTCCTCATGAAGTCCGACCGAACTGACGCAGACTCCCCCGATGAAGAGTTTTTGTGAGCAGCCTGAACCTGCAGACAGTTTATTCCCTTCTTTCGCTCTGATGAACTCCCAGACGGAGGCGGATTCCAGAATCTAGCCTCCATAAATACTTAATGAACAGATTCCTCCGAAGGAGTCAGGCAGAAACAACGAGCGACCGGCAGCAAACGCCGTCTGAACACGTTCACCCATCCTGTCAGGAAGGGAAGGAGAACTCACCGGGACGAGGAGGGAAGAGAGCGTGAGGAGGTTTCTGAAAGACAAAAAAGAAAAAAAATCACCTCAGGCTCATCATTTTACAGCTTCAATGATCTAAAAGGAATAAAAACGTGGGTTCAATTCAATAATGTTGTTTATGATGATACAGGGTGTAGAAACGTTGGAAATGTCTTTGTTCTTTGTGTAGCTTTCTGATGCCCACTGAGGATTATGGGTAATGCAGTCTTTAAATATGTTTGGATCAATTAAAGCTGCAGCGTCAAGACAGAAAAAAAAACAAAAAAAACATAAAAGATAAATGGAAAATAAAAGTAGGAAATAACTCGGAAGTAAAATGAGATGAGATGATAAACATAAAAAAAACATAAAAATTTAAAAAAAAACAACGTATGAAGAAGATCTTCTGGGATAAAAATATTATATTGAAGTTGTTAATCCGTTTTTTCTCGGGATTGTTAATTATCAAAAAAAAAAACAATTCCAATATAAAGAGCAATAAAGGCAATTAATTAGATGTTTTTTTCTAATTTCTTCTGCATTGGAACTTCAGTATTTTTAATTGAGCTATTTGAAATTAAAACGAAAAACCTCAGAATAATTTAAAAGTTTCCATGGCAACAATTCAACTTTTTTCCAAGTAAGTTTATGAAACAATTTTATTATTTTTTTAATGTCAGAATCTTGAAAATGTATCTCTAAATTCTTGACAATCATTACTTCTGCTTTTAGATGCTGTGAATAAAATAAAATGATTCAACTTAAAAACACATGAATCCTAAATTAAATTGAAATTAAAACAAAGACGTCTATTTAAACATTGGCAGCTACAGGCTTCCATAGCGAGACTATAGAGCGTGTGCATGTAAACCCTGTTAGCACACGTAAACATGGTAAAGGTGATCAATTTGATGTGCAACAGGAACAGCCTGACCTTTGACCCCTCTGAGACTCGACACATCAACCCATCTGTCTTGTAGGAGATCTACGTTAAACGGCAAGTTTCACGCTACATACATCTGCTGAGAATGTGGGGGGGGCAGAGGGGCCCGCAGGAGGCCCAACATGACAGAGACGTATGAGGTCATAGCTCCGGGGGGGTCCGCCGGGTCGAAGCGCCATGTTTGGTTTGAGCTCTTAGTCCCGTACGGAAAGCAGAGTCTCGGGAGAAATAATATTTTCGCCTGATTTCAGGTAGTGATATTTTAAGGATGAAGTCATAATATTTCCAGAAGGAAAGGTTCAGTGACAATATTTTGACAAGAAGGTTGTTAGATGTTATAATATAAGTGCAGGGTGAAGCTTTTACCGAGGGGGCAGGAACGTTCTAGGGCATTAAAAGTCACGGTAAGTCCAAATGAATGCGTGTTCTGTTTCAAAAATGTTTGATTAGAGTTCATCCCAGAGAGAAACCAGAGTTTCTCTTTCACCCGCCGATAAAAACGGATTTAGAAGCAGAAGAAGAGTCGGTTACGTACCATCGGCTTTGCAAGGGGCCCCCGCAGTTTGAGCTGCTTCTGTGGATTCTTATCTGTGGGAGTCCACAAACAGAACTGATCAAAATCAGAACAAAGAGTCCCACATTTTCATTTTCTCGGACTGTTCCGATCCGAAACCGCTTTGTTTGAATTTTTGAAAAACCTCAAATTTGAACTTACTGCCCATGTTGGTGTTGTGGACGACCGGTTTGCTCCACATGCTGCTACGGTCGTCCTTGTTGGACCGGACGCCAAACTCGTAAGGCGTGTTGGGTTTCAGGTTGTCCACGACCGTGTCGCTGGTGGGACAGGTCTGATAATTCCACTTCCTGTTCCTCTCCCGAAAGCGGATGGTGTAGAACCTAAAGCCGGGTGGAGGAAAAAGGAAAATCAGAAAATTTAGCTTAAAATTTGACGTGAGAAAAACCCGACCCGGTTTATTACCTACATTTCTTAGCTTGAAGAAATGCAGGTAATAATGTAGGTAAATAGTTCTAGACTAACTCTGAGTAAGTTCTAAACTTACTCAGTCGTTAGACGAGAAAGCAACGAGATCACAAGTTATGGGGTTCCTCAGGGTTCGCTACTCGGTCCTCAATCTGTTTAGTTTCCCAATGAAATTTTTACAGATATTTTCTGCCCAAATGTCTTTAGGGGTCGGCTGGTGATCAACTCAAGCCCCCCTGAAACTCAAACACACCAGGCAGTAATAGAAAACACACGGATGTCTGGCTTTAATGGCTGATTTTAACCAACTAGCTCCTAAACTTCTCTGCTGACTTTTTGACATGAATGACTCAAAATGCAAAATTACATTTTAGTCAAATTTAGTCCCAAATTTTCCACAAAATTACCCTAAATGTCACCAACTTTGGTGCCACCTCGTTTCGTAGAAATTGTTGTTATATCTACATAGACGTCAATGAAAATGAAATATTCAAATCTTAAATTAAACTATCCCAAAGTTGTGGTATTTCTGTGCGGGTCCAATTCACCGATACCGATCCGTAAAAATAGAGTTGTGTCACCAACAGTTGAAGAACTGAAGCGATCTTTTGCAGAATTGGGCCTTTTTTCGGTGTGGCGGTGGGTGAAGAATGGAAGAGTGATTGAGTGAAGGACTTCATCGCGGAGGGAAACCGTTAAAGGGCTTCGAACTGAAGACGATTGTTTTCAGTCGCAGTTGGAACCCAAAGAGAAAAGAATACATCAGAGCTTCCATCACCAACACCTTTTAATGGTTGCACTCCTCACTAGTTCGTCTCGCCAAGACCCCGATGTGCCAGAGAATAACAAACTTAAAGGCAAAACCTCTGGCCGTCGTGACCTCGGAGTGAAAGCAGCCATTAGTTGTTGTTAATTCTGGCGGGGAGGAACCTCCATCTCCGGCCACGGCTCCAACAAATCCGAGCCAGCAGCCAAACACTCCAAAAGAGAGACCCGACTTTAAGTTATAATAACAAGACGCCCAGAGTGACAGAAGACGCCCGGAGGCGAGCTTTCGGATGGCTTGCTGAATCGTGAAGGAAATTATTTGACGGAAAAGAGAGTTGCTTGAGCGAGTGGTTGGAATACCACTCAACATGCACGACAGGCTCACAAACAGAGTTTTGAGTCCAGCCGTTCGTCATCTTTACCGGCGGGGGGGGTTGGACTCGTCATCGTGATTCAACGGTATGAATCAGACGTTTGAGAGAAAAGTTTCTCAGAGGCTATAAATTCAATTCAAAGGGAGGTCAAATGTTTTTTTTGTGCCGCAGAACTGCAAACGCAGAATTTCAAACTCATAACGGACTTACATCTAGAGCGGCGATGCTACTAAATACAAAGAAATGTACTTAAATTTGCCATAGGGGAAACTTTTGAGCTGGTTAAGGGTCTTGGATGAAAAAAACAAGGGGTCTTCACGTGTCTTCGTGATAAGTCAAATGTCCAAATTGGTTGGGGATTCAAACCGTCCTTTTAAAAAGTCGGAAAACAATTTTTCAATTACAAGTTCATTTCTTACAACTGTGGCATAATAAGTATTTCTGTAATTGGGACATCTTCCCCCTGTGGCCCGCTCTCACCCGTCCTCCAGACACTCGCTCAGGATGTCCCCTTCGTAGGGGGTCTTCAGGAAGTTCCCCCAGGACAGCAGCACCGCTGTGGGGCTGACGGAGCCGATGACCAGATGGAGTGGCTTCTCAACGTTCACCTTCCCTGAACACATGGGGGGAGGAGACTGTGAGACGTCCTACTGGTTTGGACAGACGCATAAACGGGACAGGAAGCGGCGGTCTTACCTGTGCAGTGTTTCTTGACATCGTTTACTGGGATTGGCTGAACGGCCACCAGGTACTTTGGTTCTGCGTCTGAAAGACAAATTGGATTCCGGTTAAGATTTGAGATGAAGTCAAATTTGGTTATTGACTTGATCTCAGGCATGAGGAGCTCAATTTGTCTTTATGAACCAGTCTTTCCTTGAAATCTTGTTCTATCAATCCAATCTGTTCACATTTTATTTTTTAGTAATCACTCTTTTTTGGTTCTCAGCTTTTTCTGCCTTAATTTCGGAAAATGTGATTTCACCTTGGTTGGTTAGCATGAAAAATACTACTACGGAAACCTATTGGACAGATTTACACTCATGTTTGTTAAAACTGACGGCGCTTGTTCTCTCCAGGAACCACTGGCGTCTTCATCTGCTGCGTCATGCACCGCTCTACCCGCTTTACTTTACGTGTATGGAAGTCACTGCGGGAACGTTCAGGCCAGAGTATCGTGAAGAATGAAGGGCTTTTAATCCTGGCAAATCGTCTTTATGGCTGCAAGCTCTATTAGCTACTGACCGGGGTTTGTACCAACAACCTTTGGTTCCAAAGGCACATTGGCACAGGGGGGCGAAACACAGCAAGAAGGTACCGGGTTTGATTCTTTTTGATTTCCTGGGCCATTTTAAATGGTAAAATGGTTCTAGTCTGCTCAACTACTCACGACCACGCTTTCACAACACGACATAACATTCATACAGGGATGATAGAGGCCGCCATGCAAGCCGCCATCTGCTCATCAGTAGCGGTAACCATTCACGTCATCATACGCACGCCAATGGAACAGCCATTGGGAGCGACTCAGGGTTCAGTATCTTGCTCAAGGACACTTCGACTCTGGACCGCAGTGGCCAGGGATCAAACCACTGACCCCTCAGATAAGTGGCCAACCGCTGTACCAACTCTCTCCAGGTTCTCCTGCTTCAAACATGCAGCACAGGTGACCTGCCGAGTCCAAACTGCCCGTAGGAGTGACCGAGAGTGTGAATGGTCGTCTGTCTCTCCGGTGACTCCTCCCGGGTGAACCCGGCCTCTCGCCCTTTATCTCGCTTCTGTATCGACGCTCTTCTGGCACAAAGACATGTGGCGGTAATCATTACCGCGTCACAGGGTCACACAAATTCCTCGCTCGACTCCGAAATTGATTATTCACTCTTTGGTATGAGTTTCCGTCCTCGCATGTCTTTGACTTCGTTAGTAATGGCGCTACGGGAAGAACTCTGTTGGGTTCCTTGTGTACACAGCTTCACGGCCGTGTTGATAAATACCTTAAACTAGGTCCGGTTTCGTAGAGGGTGGTTGGTCTGAGGTGCATGATGGTCTTATTTAAAATGGATTTAAAGTTCATTTTCCAGCTCAAAACATAGCAGGGAAATGCTGGGAAACTTTCAGAGCCAGAGGCTCGGACAACCGAAACCATCCAGTGCACATGGTTCTGGTTCTGCTCATCTCTTGTCGGGAGATCGGTTTGTATGTGAAAATCAACCAATTGAAAGAAATAAGAGTTAAAGAAAAAGAGCACAAACAGCAGGACAATGTGTCCCCGCCCCCTCAAACTGGATGCTGCCCAGCTGGATCGGTTCAGCCTCACAGGAGAGCAGAGGACGGATTTTCATTAATACTGTTTACCAACCAGAACCTGAATAATTGTTTAAACTGGACACATGTGGGTCGGAGCAACGTTTGTACGCAGCCTAAAGTCCAGACAAATAATTCCCCAAACCTTGTATCCTGGAGCTCTAAACTGTTTATGACAAAACAAACGCTTGCATCGGGTTCAAATAAACTTTATGGCAGTTCTCTTTTGTTTTTGTGAAAGATGACTCATGACACCCGGGTCAGCCCGTCCGTTTATCAAGATCTAAAACATGTCTTTATACAAGGGGCTACGACAACTTGTAACACCGCTAGAAGTATTAACCCGACCGATTCTACTAGTTCTGACCCTAACAAGCGGTAGAGAATTTTACTCTACCTCACCGTTACCTCCTCTTCTGGAGGTAGAGTCGTGTGAGGAATGCTGAGCTTTGTTTTGGACCTGGAACGGCCACGACGATGATGTCATGGCGGGTATTGAGACGAACTGCTGAGCAGGCTAACACGTGCGAGCGATTACAAAGACAACGAAAACCCTCTGCAGAAAAACAGACCTGGCATCTGCGGCGATTCTACGTTGTAATCGTATTCTGGTCAACATAAAAGTCAAGTTGTCAGGGTTTTGTTGACATGATAAAATAAAGGGATCCAGAAGCATTATGGGTAAAGTCAATAGGGCTGAACTGGATTGGGTGGACGGGTTTTCAAATGAAACATTTCAACCTATCGGAATGAGGTGTCATTTTTTTTATATTTTTTGAGTGCAAACGAGTCGACGATCTGTAAGAAGTAAAAGTCGTAAGAAGAGGTGAACCCGCGGTGGGACCATCACCGGTGCCGCCGTTAATTTCTGCCTTCTTGTCTGACATTGTCTGCAGACAGTGAAAGTATTTTGGTTCATACTGTAAGTTGACAAAGCAGCATTTGTCAGAATTAAAACTAACCCTTGACCCTAAGGTCCTTAACCTAACCCCCTAAGACTAACTCCTAACCCCCTAAGACTAACTCCTAACCCCTAACACTAACTCCTAACCCCCTAAGACTAACTCCTAACCCCCTAAGACTAACGCCTAACCCCCTAAAACTTACTCCTAACCCCCTAACACTAACTCCTAACCCCCTAACCCTAACTCCTAACCCCCTAGCCCTAACCCTAACTCCTAGCCCTAACTCCTAACCCCCTAACCCTAACTCCTAACCCCCTAGCCCTAACCCTAACTCCTAGCCCTAACCCCCTAACCCCTAACCCTAACTCCTAACCCTTCCATTGGTCTGTCCTTTGATCAGGACTGCCACTAATTCAGTGAAGCTGACAACATGTAATATTTTCAGCATGCAAAGAAAGTGTGTT
The DNA here is from genome assembly GCA_037951165.1 of Lophius americanus. Lineage (NCBI taxonomy): Eukaryota > Metazoa > Chordata > Actinopteri > Lophiiformes > Lophiidae > Lophius > Lophius americanus. The sequence continues at coordinate 922,952 of JBBDHG010000274.1, read as the reverse complement.
TGGTATAAAACATATCTGGTCATGATTAGTGCCCCCCCCCCCCCCCCCCCCACACACACACAAACACACACACACACACACACACACACAAACCATTTGCATGTCAGTAAGACCCTGTGAATATTAAACCGTTCTGGGGGGCAAATGAGGTTAGGGATCGGAGTGTCACATGGTAGGACATTAAAGGAAGTGCAGGATTTAAGACTCTGCATTCGTCTCTGCAAGCTGCGTCTCGTCGCTAACAGGATTATGTCTAAGTCAATAAAAGCCCCGTGCGCATTTGTTACAGTCATCATATCGATGCATCACGCTGAAGCCATCGTCTGATGTATTAGAAGCTTTCCATAATCCTCAATAATAAACACTTTCTCATCCCCAACTAAACTCACAAATCGGCGGATTTCCAGTCCAACCTCTGAACCGTCTCCACGTCCTCAGGCTGTTCTCCGGAGAAAGCAAACACTACTTATCTGTGTGTATCCATCCATTTGTATCCTGTCCTTCAGAGCTTCGCAGACAGGTGGAAACATGCCCCGCCCATCCCACTTCTCGCCCTCACGGCCTCATCAATCAACCTGAATAACCTTGTCGTCTGTTCTCTCCCTCACCGCTTGATCTCTGCCTGGAAAACGGATCTGCTGTTCGTCACCAGAGAACCGCGGGTCCAACACAGCCGACAGTGTTTCCATTTGAAAGTCTTCTCCTGTTGGAGTGACAACTTCAACTTTTCACTCGCCCAGTATCAAGGATGCGAAACGAGCCAAGATGTGAAGATAAGACGGGTGTCTCCAGCTGACGCGTTTGATCTCAATAATCCCAGCCTGACACTCGGCTTCCTTATTAAATGAGATTCTTAAAGCTTTGCAGGATTTTTTTGTTTTGTTTTTGTTTCCTAATGAATCCGGTTCCTTCAACTCGGAACAACTTCTTCATCCCGACATGTCCTGACAACGACGCAGAGATGGTTCCTGCGATATGTTTGGAAAACGTCGACGTTTTGGCTGAGGCTCGGTGGCTGATTCCGATCGGGACTTCCCGTTCCAGAGTTTTACCCCTAGATGGGATTTCAAAGCGCCGGAAAATTTGCGTGAGGTCATCTCTTTTCTCACAACATTACCATTTTAGTTCGTTTAAAACCATCCAACTTTGGCAGAAGTCTCGCGGGCTGATCAGCAACCCACCGGAACCTCCACGAAATCTTTAAAAACAGCTTTTACATCATTTATTTTCTTGGTTTTACCTCTGATATTGACAGAAACCGTCTCTACAATGATGTCATAGCATTGGAGTTAGTAAGTCAGCACACCTTTTATGTTTCGTATCACACGATCAAGTTTATGTGAGTTTTAGACGTGCAGAAAAAGGAAGAAGCAGATGAAAAAAACGTGTGTTTTTACTTATGCGGAAAGGGCCCACAATGCAATGCCTTCAAAAACAGATGTTAGGAATCGTAAAAGAGTCTGGAAAACAGACCAGGGTTAAAAGGTGGGGACAGAACCGTCATTCCATCCGTAAGGAGGAATAGTTCATGTAAATCAAGTCCGGCAAATGTCACGTCTCTTTCTCTTAAACATCCAGAACGTGGGTCCAAGATTGGCTTCACATGTAAGTCGGGAATGTCTTTGGTAGATGGGACCAAGAGTAAAGACCCAAATTAATCTTGCCTGAAACCCAATTGGGCAATTGACATATGTTCATCGGGTAACCCATGGACAACACAACCAACAACCAGAATTTGAGCCCATTTTGGACCACGTTGTACTTGAAGTTGGAACCAAGATGGTTCTTGCATATTTAACCCGGCAGGAAACTGACATGGGAATTTGGTAAAGGGCCAACAATGGACCCGTGAACAAACCCACTTGGAACCGCGGTTTTAAGCGATGATGTCAAATAGAAATTGATGCTGGGACAGAGAAAAGTTTTCAGTGTCTCTCTCAGATGGGTACCAGAGAAAAGAATTTGGTATGAAACCCAATTGGGCAATTTACATAGGGCCGTTATGGAACTTTAGGACAACCCAACTTATTACCCAAGTAGTGGCTACATAGGGACTGACTTTCCAGCTGGGGGTCCGACTAACACCCAGCGCAATCGTTGAAGGTAAAACAAACAATAAAGTTGGAGACAATTCACCTCCAATCTAAGAAAGGTGAAATGTTCTGGTGGTGAAACATCAATCAGTGGATTTAAAATTCAGCCTCCAGGGATTAAAAAAAGAAGAATTAACAGAATCGACAGAGACACCAAGAGTAATCCTGCGTGAAACCCACTTGAGTGATTGGCATTGGGCCATTACCCAACCTGTGGACCACCCGCCCCTTTAGCCCCTTTAGCCCCTTTAGCCCCCAAATGGGCCAAACAGACAAGCGTTGTCTGAGTGATAGAGGTTATGATCCATCCCCTACCTTCATAGATTGACTTATTCCAGTATTAGAGGCGCCGGAAACCCTATCTGTGTTTTGGACAGAACTTTGAACAGAAAGTTGTTGTTTTTTCTTAAATTTATTTTTCTACCATATATTTTTGGCATAAAACCTCGGAACTATGTCACAATTTAGATATTTGTCAACATATCCTCTCTCTCTCTATATGTATATATATATATATATATATATACATACATATAACATATATGAAAGCCTTGAACTTATTCAACACACGGGGAGAGGAAGGAAATAATGATTTATGGAGTTTCCCTGTTTTGTGCCTCCTGCGGTTAGAAAACCAAAAACCACGGCGCGGTCGTGGATCTTCTCCGGTCTTCTGATGAATGGGTCTCTACGGAGAGCTTTCAGCAGGAAAAGTAAACACCACATGAGGTATTAGAGCGCGGCCCTGACCCAACTCACACTTTGATTGGCAGGTGACCGCGGGGCAGAAAGCGCTGAGAGGTGAGCGACAAAAATGGAGATGAAGCTCGATAGAAAAAGTCTCTCGGCGGGGATAAAACGTCTCCGTAAACTAAACTGTTTATATCTGTTTGTCATTTGTCTTCTGGGTTTCATTTAGCCGTGGAGTGGAAACTAAACACGCCAACTGCTCTTGAACGTAGCCGGTCAATGGTGCCAAAGAAAGGATGGAAATCCCATATTTGAATAATTCAAACAGCCTCGGTAGATGTTTGGGTTTTAGTGATCCGTCATTCAACCTTAAGCCAAGTTTGGACATTTTGAATCAGAGCGACGAGCTCCCCTCCGCTTTACCCCCATTCTCGGCAGGAGAGAGAGAAAAGTCCATCCAGTCGTTGAGACTTGCGGAGAAGACAGAAAACAGATTGTAAATATTTGGGTCGCTCACATTTTGGAGGTTTGAGCCACATTTTTGGGGTCATTTATTGAAATTTAAGTCTTTTCATAGTAATCTGAGAAAATTCACAGTCGTGAAAAAGAGAGGCAGGAACATTTTTAAGTCGAAATTCGATATTAATTTTTTTTCTAACGTGCAATGAGGGAGTTTTATGTTCGTACGTCTTTATCTGCCTGTAAGCGGGATTATACCAAAAGTATTTATTTAGAAAGAATTCACTAAGTTGGATAAAAGGGCCGATCCAGGAACTATTTCTGTTTTCCTATCTTCTTAACACTGAGAAAGTTGGTGACCCGGCATAGTGTTTACAGCGCATTCTCATCCCGACACAACACGACCCATTTTACCCAGGCTTGGGACCAGAACCGTGAGCAAAGTGAAGGGTCCAACCCCAGTGGTTGTGCGAGGAGGTCGGAGCAGGTTACAAGAATTCGATCTCTGGTTTACGAGACCAGTCGAAGTGGGATCCAGATTTTTAAACTGGTAAAACGGAGCTACCGTGAAAAGTGTTGCTAAGCTACCCACCTTTTCCCCGATCGCCAACCAGAACCACAACCGTTGGGACTGGAGGACACGCTCACTAGAGTCGATCAGTTTTTACAGATCCGGATCAGTAAGGATTGTTTTCGTGTAAATGACATCATGGTGTAAACTCAGGGTAAGCTATCGTGTTTTATTCACTTACGGTTGATAGGACAAAGAAAATTGAACTCCGAGATATACTTTAACGTGGAGATCTTAGCCGTAGGGCTGCAGTGTGCGATTCTGGATGGCATGCCGTGTTTCCATGAGAAAAAGATCTATGAGGTATAACGCAGCATCATCAGCCACTAGTTTGAGTTTGTGCAATGAATGCAGAATTTCACAGACATGCGAAAGAATAAAAAAATTAAAAATCTTCCTCCGATTTAATTCAACTGTTTTTCTCGACATTTCGGCTTTTTTTTTCTCGCAAAACTAAATTTGAAAAATCAAATTCACGTCCGGCCCTTAAAATCCTTCGTACTCTCCTCTCTCGCCTGAAGAGGAAATAAAGCTCGGCTGATAAGATGAGGAGAAAAAAAAAAAAAAACGTGCGGCGGACGCAGTAAGTCAACAATAAGGGAAATCGCTAATTTAGAGATTATTAAACGCGACACAAAAACCCGAGGAATCTCGTCGGCGAGGGAATCGTGCTCTGGCAGTTGTCAAAACCTGCTGCGATAATTCAGCCCCAGAGTGCGAACAAACTGAAGCCACTGGAGGACGCGGCGCTGAAGGATGACTTTCGGCAGGTTGTCCGTCGACGCCATGAGTGTTTTCACGCTGAGACGGGATAAAAAAAAAGTGTTGGCTGAACGTCAGAAGTGAGATCAGAGACACCTGCTGCTGCTGCTGCTGCTGCTGCTGCTGCTGCTGCCGCCGCTGCTGCTTCTGCCGCCGCCGCCGCTGCTCAAAGATTCTCAGGTTCTGCTTCTCGGCCCAGAGCACTTCTGCAGAGTCTCTCGGTATTCCCACGGGTCTCGGGGTTTAGACACGGCGGTTTAGCGGTTGCGCACACAGAAACATAATCCGCAGTCCCAGAACGGAAAAGGAATCCTCATTTGCCGCAGCGGTGTTCCTGCAAGAACCCGCTGCAGGACCTCGGTCCAGAGAGGACCAGAGTGTGACGGCGCCGGAGTCGGAGTCAGAATCTGGCCAGGCGGCGACCTTTGAACCAAAAAATGAGCTTTGTGGAATTTTGTTTGTCAAAGCTTCCCCTTAAAATGATGAACGGCGAGTACGGGAGCCCAGACGTGACAAAACTAAAGATGATATTAAATAGTTGACGGTATTTCTTTTAAAGTAAAATAGTACTGGTTCTGGTGAGTTTTCTGCCTGCGTGACCCGTAGAACCTCTCACCCATCTCCGTCTCGTACGGTTGTCCGTTCTCAGGCAGCTGGATGAACTGTTTGGAGAACATGCTGCTGCCGTAGCCCAGAATGTAACCCTCCAGCTTCACGTCGGGGTTCGGACGCACAAACTTCATCACGATGGTGTCGCCCGTGGCGTTGATCCGGACCTTCATGTTCTGACGGCGCACTGGAGGAAAAATGGAAGATTGTTTTTTTTAGAGGAAGCGAAGAAGATGAAGATGAAACTTACGGAAACTCATCGTTAACATTAGAAAAATGAGACGCAATGAAATTTGCATATCTGGACAAAATTCTAAATCAACATTTAAACATTTTTAACCAAAATCTTGAGATACTATGTCAAAGTTTATAAAGTCTAATAAGATACTTGTGTATAGAGTCATAATAATATACAACTTTCCTGAAAACTGTGACTTATTTTGACTCGCCGTAACATTTAAGTCCTCTGATTGAACTTTCTGGCATCAATCATCTTCCTAACACCTACAAGAAGCGACGTAATTTCTTCTCTAGAATAGAAACACAATTAAAACCTTTATTTATTCAAGCGAAATAAACACATAAAAAAATGTTTTTCGACGACTTTATAAAGAAAAAAAAGTTGAATTTTGAAGAAACGTTTTTTTTGCTCTCTAACAACACGACATTATAAATCAACATTTCTCTTCTCAATCCAGATACATCCCCCTCATTATGTTTTCCATCACTTATAATACAAGTACATTAAATAAAACGCTGGTAAAGTGCCGCCTCTGAGATACTTGTATTTTATTTTGAAAGGATGTCAGTAAAATAATTTTAAAAAAAAGCTTTTAGACTGAAAATTTAAACATTCATATCAAATTTGGAATTTAAGTTGACCTAAGGTATATTTGTTTACAGAAAAATTAAGCAATTATGACTAAAGTTATGAATGTATGTTGTGTACATGGATCAGCCAGAACATTATGACCACAGACAGGTTAAAGGTCAGAATAATTATCATGGTCTGGATTTATTAATCAACCAGTGATCCTGTGAAAACTCAGGATCTGAGTGACGTTGACAAGGGCCACATTGGGAGGACTGGGTCAGAACAGCTCCAGAACTGGTCTTCTGGTTAGTACCTACCAACGTAGTCTAAGTATGTGGTAATAAAAATGTATCATTGTAGTTTTTCATGCCTCTAATTAAATGTAAGATTGTCCCATCGGCCTTAGCTGAAGCTAAAAAAAATGCTAAAGCGATCACGCTAAAGCCATTGTGGCCATGTTAGCATGTCGACGATAGCATGTAGCTTAAAGGAGCAGCGCTTGAAAACTGCTGCTAGCATGTCTGCGTATAAATATCAAGTATTATTTTCCTCTTTTCTTAATATATATTTATTTATCGTTTCTAGGATTCAAACCAACTGATGAGCCAAACTTGCGCCGGTAAAAAAAAGAAAGAAATAAAGAAACCCAACAGAGCCTCTTGGTGCCGATGATCCGGGTCTCGTCTGACGGTACACTCTGTTCTTCTGGAGACAAACTCTCACGATCTCTCCGATGAATATCTGATTCTGAAACCGAACCCCTGCATTTCTGTTCTTGGTTAGGATTTTACGATTTCCTTCTGAGCCTGCGGACAAAAACACGCCGTGAACGCGGTGTCCAAACGGAACGCCGCTGTGTCCTCCGCCTCCTCCGCCTCCTCCGGTATCCGAGCCCGACGTCACGGTGGACTTTGGAACATTTAACAAGACCAGAATGTTTCGGTCCAATATGGTTTCCTCAAGAACTATAAAAAAAACATTGTTTTTTTAGCTTTAGCGGCGCTCAGAGGTTCTGCTGATGCGGCGAGACACAGAACCACACCAGTCGGATATAGAGGGGGCTTCCAGACTCTGATTTCATTATAAAATTATTAATATCAATTAATTAATACATATTATTCTATTTATAATGTTCATATCATTCATGGAGCTGATGCGGCTTCATCGCAAAAACTCCCCCGTGAACAAACAACAACAACAAACATTCGCCAGATATTAAAGGTGCATTCCCACATGAAAGTCCAGACCAAGGTTCAGGTTCGATCCGGTTTGGTTTTGGTTTTCAGACTGTTGACCGATTTCATCACCGTTTGGATTCCCTTGTTGGGCCACGACTGACCATCAGGCCTTGAGGTATGACAGAGTGCTAACTAACGTAGCCATGATTGACCCGCCTCCTCATCAACGTCACGTGACTTAATGGGAGTGTACGGTCCGGGTCAAACTTGTAGAGCTGGTCCAGGAGCGGTTTCAGGTCCGCAATCTTGATCCAGGAAAGGGAAACTGAAAACTCCGTGATGGACCTTTAATACAGACTATTGGACCTGACTTCCTGTATTTGCTCCAAAAGTCAGAATACTAAAGTGAACTGTCGATAAACCGAACCATGGTCCAGTTTGGTCAGGACCGAGATCACTTCTTTCTGTTAGACCAAAAACCGGCTGTTCAATCTAGACCCTGGTCAAGGAGAGGTTTCCCAAACTGGATCTTCATTCTGATCAAACTGAAAAGTCGGAAGTCGGTTCTGATTCTGTTATTTGCCTTCGTGTGAACAAGAACAAGCTGAAGGCTTCGGAGAAATTCTCTAAATTCAAAGCATCGCTACTATTTTTCCGCTGTAAGTCCCCAAAAGCATCATGGGAGTTTTCGATTCAACCTGATTGTCCTTAAATCATATGTGTTTGTCCCTTCCAGCCCGCGAAAGCAGCGGGACCGTCGGACTCAGCAGAACCCCGGAGTCTGTTTCTGTTTCCAATCAGAAGAGAAGCTGTTTCAGCTCACTGGCAGATCATTCTATTTTAAATCCTCACCCCGAGGACGAGATCAAGAATCTGAAGATCCCTCATGTGGTTTTTATGAGCTCCAGAGTCGGTTCCTGCCGTGGAGTTTGTGTTTTCGCTGTTGTCCATTTTGTTTTTGTTGGCCGGGCGGTCGGTCAGCAGGATTACGAAAAAAAAAACTACTGCCTCAAACTTTCTGGGCGGATGAGTCTGAGTCAGAGGATTCTGATCCAGATGGAGGGGTGAATCCATGATTTATGAAAAATACACGGAATATTCCCGAGTTTGTTATCTGTGAGTCAGAGGGATTTAGTTCATATCCAGAACAAAAAGCCAGATCCACCAGCTTTTAGCAGGATTGGACCTTTTTTTTTAACCTGAATCCACGTTGCAAAGCCGAGATCAAGAAATTCAGATTGTTTTAAGGCTTTGGATTGAGTTTATCCCGGAATAACCTGGTGCTTCTGGTTTTAAATTAGGACTAAATACTTGTTCTTCTCTTTTTCATAAATCTGAGTGTAGATAAGTCTGAGTTTAGATAAGTCTGAGTCTAGACAAGTTTGAGTTTAGATAAGTCTGAGTGTAGATAAGTCTGAGTTTAGATAAGTTTGAGTTTAGATAAGTCTGAGTGTAGATAAGTCTGAGTTTAGATAAGTTTGAGTTTAGATAAGTCTGAGTGTAGATAAGTCTGAGTTTAGACAAGTCTGAGTGTAGATAAGTCTGAGTCTAGACAAGTTTGAGTTTTTATAAGTCTGAGTGTAGACAAGTTTGAGTTTAGATAAGTCTGAGTTTAGATAAGTCTGAGTTTAGATAAGTCTGAGTGTAGATAAGTCTGAGTGTAGATAAGTCTGAGTTTAGATAAGTTTGAGTTTAGATAAGTCTGAGTGTAGATAAGTCTGAGTTTAGATAAGTTTGAGTTTAGATAAGTCTGAGTGTAGATAAGTCTGAGTCTAGACAAGTTTGAGTTTTTATAAGTCTGAGTGTAGACAAGTTTGAGTTTAGATAAGTCTGAGTTTAGATAAGTCTGAGTTTAGATAAGTCTGAGTGTAGATAAGTCTGAGTGTAGATAAGTCTGAGTTGAGATAAGGTTGAGTTTAGATAAGTCTGAGTGTAGATAAGTCTGAGTTTAGATAAGTTTGAGTTTAGATAAGGTTGGACCCTGGGGACGGACTCTACTGAGCGGTTTTACTCCTCGTAACGTTTTTTAATAGCCGTGAACTTTCAGCCCAGTTCACAGAGAATAAAGAATACAGGAAGTGTGGTACAATAGTTTGGATTTAAGGTGCTTTCAGGCCAACCTCGGACATTTCAGTTTCAACAGTACAAGTTGGTCCCCGGCCATTCATTCCCATTAAGATACAAATCCTCTTCTGGAGCTTAGCCAACATTGGGCCTGAGGCGGGTCACATGCTTACATCCATAAAACAAGGACAAATTTGTTGAGCCACCCATTTCCATATCTCTGCTGCATGCTTTTACTTTTTGGACCGTGGGAGGAAGTCGCTGGCGGGACCTCGCACAGAGACATGAGCCTTTTTTTTTTTTTTCCCGGGATGGTGCCGGAGCCAGTTCAGAGCTGGTCCCAACAAGACCGAGGGTGTGTAACAACTCCGAAATGAAGTGTTTTGTCCCGTTTTGTTGAGGACTCAGTTTAACTCTTGGTAAACTGTTTGTCTGGCTGCTGTTTGTCACTTTCAGGAGGCCCGGATTTTTCAGACAGAAAGGTGGTTCTGGTGTCGAGCGCGTCCGTCTTTTCCAGGCTTGTCTTAGGGATGTTGCGTTCCTGCAGATCCGTCAGGGAAAATCCTGCAGAGAGGTCGACGTGCCGGACATGTGTAATCATGCAGCTCATTCTTGGCAGCGCCGCGTGGCCCGTGGAACAGTTTCCAACAGCAGCTGATTAAATGGGGGGTGGGGGGGGGGGGGGGGGTAAAACATGACATGAAAGATATCGGGCCTCTTCTTAAACAAGCCGATGGTGGAAAGAAATTCCTCCTAACAGCCTGGGTAAGATTCCACTCCGGTAATTAAGGCGGACAGCTGCGGCGGAGAATGAACACGAGGTCACGTTCATGTCCACGAGTTCACGTTCACGTTCAGGAGTTCACGTTCATGTTCAATCTAAGGAAGCAGTAAGAATTGTTTGATTGCGATAACGTTCTGCAGTCCCGCTGCTTCGCTGTTCCAAAAGAACTGAAGTGAAAAACTGAGAAATACCTCCCACGTATAAACAGGAGGCACAACAAGAACAATTAAGAACAATCAAACGAAGAACCCTTACGTTTACGGCCCACTAGTACAAAAGCTACATTCCAAATAATACCCCGACAGCAAAGCAGTATAAATAACATCCAGATGGTAAAAAGTACCAGAAGAGCGACAGACACTAAACTTGTGGCACTTTCACGCCTGGAGATTTCGGTAAGGACTTTCGGGCTTTTCAGTTTAAACTGCTATCGCTGTACAAAAGTGTAGCAAACACAATGTATAATAAAGTACCTCTAAGATATACGGTACCGTAAGTAATAAAGAGACACAAGTTCTGATGGACCACAAAGTACCTCAAGTGATGGTGACCCCTCTTCTTCAGATTGTACCCACCTTCCTGCTCTCTCTCTTTTTTTTTCATATCTGTGGAGTCACTAACTGGTTGGCCCACGACTTCCTGGGCTAGACTGAGGTAGTGGTACCGACGCAGATATCTTCTCATATCACCTGGGCTCTCCGTCCCAAAACATGACCCAGACCTGCGAAGGACTTGCTCTTATCTCTGACAACCACCTCGGCCTGAACAAACTTGTTAACGCGGTTGATAGTCGTGTTTCATGCTGCTCAGGAAACGGACCAAGGCCAGTGTGGTTTTATCCAGAGATGGTCTTACAGGCTTTGATTACCTTTAAGGCCCGCTTTGATATCCCTCCCTAATTGCCTCCCCAATCTCCTTATCGCATCTCGATCGATTTCCTGACTCCTTAGGTACCCAGTCATAAGGAGCAGCTGTGGTTCAGGCAGAGTTGTTGTCCAATCACAGTTCAGCGTTCTACATGTTGAAGTGTCCTTGAGCAAGATACTGAGCCCCAAGTTGCCCCCAATGGCTGTTCCATTTGAGCGCTAGCATGAGTGGATGAGCCGACTATTCAAGGACTAGTAGTACCAGTACAGCCAATTTACCTTTTAGCGGCCCACAGTTCAGTCTAATGATAAAAGTAAATGGTTAAAGGACAGTTCTTATTGTCCTAGTCCGCTTTACCGTCAAAGAGCCTCACGATATGGAATAGATGAAACAACAGTTCACATAAACCTTCATTCGGTTTTGGCATAGGCTACCATTCAAGACAGAACCGAACAGAACAACCATTGAGATTAACTCGGGGTTCCGCGAACACTTCCACGGGTTCACTGTAAGGTCCAGGAGTGCAACCAACCAACCTTCTTCTAAGTAGTCAACTGCTCTACCACCTGAGCTTTAGCTGTCCAAAGGTGACAGGATGTACTTGATCAGGGCCCCAACTCTTTGAAACAAACTCCCTGAGGAGATCGGACTGGCGTCTTTATGGGAGGTTTTAGTCTAAATACTCTGTTAAATCACTTCTTAAGCCTTTTTTTTTTTTTTGGCCCTTAGTAACAAATATTGTACAACAAAGTGCTACTTAGTCGAGGAATCAAGTGTAAAACGAAAACATGAACCCACTTCACAAAACCCTCCCAAGCGCCGACAGGAGCAGCGGTTGTCTTGTGGTGTCGGAGGTGCGATAATTACAGGTTGAGCGCAAAAAAAAAGAACCTCACAGCAATTAAAAAGGCTGAAGAAGCGATTGGCAGACTTACAAAGATAAGATAAGATTAAAGATAAGTATATCATTATTTCTGGAACGTGTGATAATTAGAGTCTGACTGTGAGCCGCCAGAACCCACCGTCAGTCAGTCAGTCTCCGTCTCGTTATCTCCAGCAGCGAAACAATCTTACGGGAGCTTAACTTTCTAACGCCGTCTCTTCCAGGTCTGCACTCGCGAGCTGTTCCCGGCTGTTCATTAATGAGGACGTCAACCCGAAGAGGAAACACTTACAAGCTCAAAATAATCCCCTACTGCTGCACCTGACTTTCCTAAATACAGGCCCAAGGGGATTTTACCTCCCCCTGAAGGTCAACTCCTGAAATGACAAAATGTGCTCAAGCGCCTGGAAAGACGGTTCCGACCCGAACAGAGGCGGTTTAGTATCGTCTCGAAAAAAGTCTTACTTAACGTCTGATGGCGACCAACCCCAAATACTCCGATGCTGCATGAGAGGAACTCACTCCTCACCAGCAGGTGGCGCTAGACTGTATTACTGGGACACAAAAGCCAGAGGAACCCCTCCTCTGATTCTCTAATCGTGTACAAGGTAAGTGATTAGTAACTAATTACTAAAGTGTTCTGGAGAGTTCTTGTTGGAGAGTCGACTAGTTGTAACGGCCCAATGAAAAAAACTGGAGCCACCGACGTTCTCCTGTTTTCATACTAGGGTCAATCTCGGATCTGGAGTATCAGGACCCATGTAGAGAGAACTAAATGGGTTTTAGGTGACCGGCTCATACAACAGAAGAATCAGTACCATTTACCGCAGCTGGTAACTGGTTGGGACTTGGATCAGTACTTATATTCAGCCCAGATTATCCGGTGGTGTGATGCGTTCACACATCTAGTCTTAACTTCCCGATCTGCTATCGGAAGAATGGGCCTCAGCAGATATTTGTCATTTCAGGATTGAATGTCCGGATAAATGCGATCAGTACTTTTTGAACTGGACCAAATTAGCCAACAACAAAAACATCTGCTGCCAAGCTACAATCAACATTTTAACATTTTAGACTAACCTAAGATAGCATAGCACTGTTGACAGCTATGGAAGTGAGAACCTCCAGGTCTCGCTAAAGTACCTGGAGAGGAACCCATGATGGCCCGCGTGTCGAAGCAATCGAAGAAGGTGAGCATGAAGACCCAAATCCTGAAACTGGTGAGGTCCGTGCACTCGCCCCATGGAATTCAACTTGCATACAGAGGTGCAACGTAAAAGTAGCCCTTAGATGGGTCCCCATTGTCTTCTTCTTCTTTCCACTGTTCCATGTAAGGGGTCGCCACGGCTGATCATCTTGTTCCGCAACTTGATTTGGCAACTTGGGGTGTCCTTCCTGAAACAGCCACGTTTACCCGGGCTTGGGACGGCCAGTGGAAGTAGACTGGCTTCGGACCCCTATGCGGCCGGCTTCTCCTCCTATTGATGCGACAATAGCCCCTCTAGATCCAGGCGTCGATGAAGGTGATGGTGGTCCCCATGGAAGGGGCCCCGCCCCTAATGTTAATAATATTTTCAGGGGTTCTTTTTGCCCACTGCACCTTTAATGAAATCCCATTGAACGTGACGTTCCGAGATGTTTGTGATGATACGGAACATAATCTGTGAAGCTTCTCGTTACGTGCGAGATGAAAGCAGATTTCAGAACCGGTTAAGGTTCTGGACTGTTAGCCTGACCTCAGATGATAAAAGACCAGCAGGAGAAACTCAGTCAAATGTCAGAGGGGGGGCCTAAAGGCGTCTTGTAAATCCATTTTTATCAGTTTGTTCGTTTGCTGGTTCGCCACCTTTTTCTTTTAAGACGTCTACAGTAGTCGCCTTTTATGGAAAGCTGCGAATGCTACACCAGGGAGGGGTGCAGCTGCGCCAACTATAAATCAACTGCAAAACAGTTCGGTTAAAGCGTCGACAATAAAAGACAGAAAATAACAACTCAAACATGCTCCGCGCTGCTAAATATCCTCTCTCGCAAAACTCCCAACTACGGGAACGTTTCCCACCGATGCAGATAGCAGCTGTTTCTGTTTCTGAGTGATAAACATGAGAGGAAGTCTGGTGGGCAGCTCCCACAGATAACATTGGAGACACAGCACAGCTGATTTTCCAGCCCGTTCATTCAACCGGGCCTGTACGGAAGCTTATTCATACCAAAACAGCTAAAAACCAAAAAAAAAAAACACTAGTAAAAGGCAGTTGTGGAATACTTTTAAGGTACAAGATAAGCTGTTATTTCAGGTTGTTCTTCTAGTTTGCAACACTTTAGAAGCACATACTGTACTTTTCACTTCACTGCCTTTATTAGCCAGCTGTTAGTCTATAAAAGAGACCGTTCAGAAACGGCAAAGCTCCGCCAACGTTAAGCATTGCCTCAAAAAAGGTCCCTCCTTCCCGTCAGTTTAATTGCTATTCATATGTGACACCTGTATTTGGATTCTTTCACTATAAAAACAAAAATCTATCACTTGAACTTTCTGTTTTTCTTTCCACGAAAGACTCAGTATTTCCTGTTTTTCTGCAGGTGGATTCCTCCCTATATGGAATCAACCATTCCCGTCCACGGTTCCTATCTCTGTTTAAGTAAAAAGAAACATTCTGTGACTGTTTGATTTTAATGGCTGCCCTCGGGGTTTTAACAGAGAGAGAATCAAAGAAAGTGTGTGGGGGGGTCCAAAACCTTATCGATCTGAGCTAGAGCCTCGCAAAAGCAGGATAAGTTCTGGATCAGTGGATAAGCGCCGGGCCCCGCGGGTCACGGCTGGATTACCGGTTACAGAGAGTGAATTAATTAATTCATTCTTTTTTTTTTTTGTAATTTAATTATCCTCTTGTGGTCCACCTGCAGTACCTTCACTGCCCATCAGGGGGCCCAGACTAATTACCCTGCCTCCTGCCCAGTGTCTGCTGGAATAGGCTCAAGCCCCCAAATTGCAGTTACAAATTATGAATAGAATAGAATAGAATAGAATAGAATGAGTAGTACGGATAATATGGGTGTAAATGGAAAAGTTTTTTAGGGAACTTTTCGATATTTCGTGCTCACAAATGTTGCAAAGTTTGTGTTTTGCAGCAAAACGTCGGCTGATGGGGACGTGTAGCTGAAAATTGATGCATCGTAGCTCATTTCATTTTATGCTTTAACTTTAAAAACAAAGAGACATAAAGAGCCCAACAGCTGGAAATGGGCGTGTCCTGAGGGAATCACCTTAAAAATCAAAATCAGAGCACAAAATTTGCTTTTTAGCATGAAATGTTTTTTTCTAATCTTTTATAACATTAATAGTTTGTCATTCATAAACTTCCATACAATCAAAAACATTGTTGATGTTTGTTCCACTTGAATGTAACCCAAGTATCAATCTACCCAAAAAAAAAAGATTCTAGTCTGAACTGGTTGTCTCTCTCTCTCTCTCTCTCTCTCTTTCTCTCTCTCTCTCTCTCTCTCTCTCTCTCTCTCTCTCTGCCACACAAGCAGAATGGGTTCCTGTGACACCTTCTCCTTCTCAGAATTAGTGGGTGCTATCACTTTACACATCTATTAAGGCTCAATGAGACAGAAAATATACAGGAATTAGCCCCGCCCCCATCCGGTGGAGAAACACGTGTGCCTGCAGGGTCCAGAGCACGAGCCAACATCAGACCAAAAACCAAACCCTCCTCGACATTCGTCCAAAAGCGTCTCAAGTTTCACGGTATCAGCCAGAAATGAAAGAAAGAAAAAAAAAACTATGTTTTTTTTTCTTCACATCATGTCAAACATTGGAGTTAGAACTGCAGACTCAGCAGGAAAAAAAACTGCACACAATCACAGAATCAAACAAGCACCTGCACACGGGTGCAGCACAGATCACGTACGGAACGTCACTTTAAGAATTCCAACGTGCAACACGATCGTATCGCACCTTTGCCTCAAACGGTTCTGCTTTCCTGCAGAAGCTGCAGGAAAGCAGAACTACATAAAATGATGCTTTTACTTAATCTTTGTTGAAATCATGAAAACTCAGACATGCAAAAGAAATAACACGTTTAATGCATTGCATTCAACGTGTTATCTCCCAGAACTTTTTTTTTTTTTTTTTTTTGCATGCTGATAATAAATGCATTATTATGCCTTTATTACAACCTCCAACTAATCCTCTTAATTATTGCCTTCATTTGAATCTCCCACCTACTTTATTCTATTGTTTTTTATTTGAAAGCCCCAGAATATCATTTATCTCCAAATTCATTTTCCCATTTTTCTCACTTTTGCCCACTTTTTTTTCTGGTGCACAGAAACTTTTTGCACCTTTGTTACATTTTGCATGAAAAATTCCTGCCAGTTTCCCACATTTATGCCTCCATTTATTTAATCCTCATTCTTTGCATATTTTTCTTTTCAAATTTTGCACATTTTTTGCCACATTTCTCCCCCTGCTCTTTCCCTCTTCGTCGTTTCTCTGCTTCAGTTAAGTCACCAGAAGGCTTTTCGTTTTTTGTTTTTTTTCTCGATCGTGCACTTGCCTCTGCTCCTCTGTGCAGGGATGCCGTGGAGGTGAATCGTCCCACCGAGCAGCAGGATGAGGACTCGGAGGAGGAGAGCGTTGCCCGCCATGACCTCAGAGCTTCAGCTTCCAGGAGGATGAAGATGATGAGGATGAGGATTGGAGGATGAGGTGCGACCAGGAACTGGACAACTTCACTAAGCGTCTCTCCCTGCAGTCTTAGGACTTGTTCAGCCGTTGGACGTCCTCACAGTGGAGAGTGGAACCACCGAAACACCGACATCTATAGTCTCTGCAGGTGGGCATGGCCTGGATGACATCATCAACCCCCTACACCCTCGTCATATACTGTACTCGCCCTCCTCTCCCTCCTCTCTCTCCTTCCCTCTCCCTGCAGCTCTGTCTTCCCTCCCTCCCTCCCTCCCTTTTTTTTCTTTCTGGAACTGGAACTCTCGCTGCCTTCTCTCTGCTTTTTTCATCACGTACACCTCTCGTCCTCCTCTTCATCATTCTTCACTCCTCTCTTTCCTAAACGTGTTGTTTTTCCACACGGGTTTGGCTGTTTGGCACTTTGTAATTCACTCTTACACGTTTGCCAGGATGTGAGGGAAAATACATCAAGAACATGATGTAACCAGGGGGCACTCCCAACATGAGTATCCTTTCAAACTCATTATAATAATAATATTAAAAAAAGCAAAAAAGGAATCTGCAATAAATGGTCAAATTAATATTAGATTTATTAAATCAAATTTTTTTTTTTCCACATCAAAACCTCAAAACTGTGACTAAATAAAACTGAAAACCCCGTTTGACAAAAATCTGATATGAATGATCAGATGTATGAAATGGACTCGTCTAATGTCAGCTGGTAGAGGCTCCGCCCCTCTGCTTACCCTACAACCGTTCTGTCATTTTGTAGTTATTGATGGATACAAACAGAAACAGCTCCGTTTTGTTAGACCCCCCCCCTCTGCAAGCACAAACTACAGGGTTTATAACCGTAAACATCTTCAGTTGGTAGCTTTGAGTCTGGTTTTGATCACCTCCCTGCAGATGTTTGCAGGTGTTTTCACTGCTGTGGTTCCCCGTGTGTGCGATGGTTCACTTTAACGTCTGCCTTCAGACGTTTTCCTTCTTTCATGCTTTGTTTTTGTTTTGCGTTCAACCTTAACTTTGTCTGTCAGCTCCGTACCGCCTTACAGTGGCATTTTGTTTTTTTCTGTGGTGGCTTTGATTCACTTTTTAGTTGTTTCCCGTCTCTTTTTGGTCATTTTGTATCACTTTGCAGTTGTTTTATGTGTCTTTCTTGTCCTTTTTGCCTTTTTATGTGGTCGTTTTAGCTTTCTTTGCAGTCGCTTTGAACCACTTTTTAGTTGTTTCCCGTGTCTTTGTGGTAATTTTGTATCACTTTGCAGTTGTTTTATGTATCTTTCCAGTAGTTTGCACTACTATTTGGTTGTTTTATGCCTCTTTTCAGTCACCTTGCACCACTTTGTAGTTGTTTTTTGTTTGTCACTTTGTGGTCATTTTGCATCAGTCTGTAGTTGTTTTATGTATTTTTCCAGTCATTTTGCAGCAGTAGATGGTTGTTTTACGTCTCTTTGCAGTCGCTTTGAACCACTTTTTAGTTGTTTCCCGTGTCTTTGTGGTAATTTTGTATCACTTTGCAGTTGTTTTATGTATCTTTCCAGTAGTTTGCACTACTATTTGGTTGTTTTAGCCACTTTGCACCACTTTCTAGGTGTTTTCTGGCCATTTGTGGTAATTTTGCATCACTTTGCAGTTGTTTTATGTGTCTTTCTTGTCTTTTGCACCAGTATGTGGTCGTTTTAGCTTTCTTTGCAGTCGCTTTAAACCACTTTTTAGTTCTTTCCCGTCTCTTTGTGGTAATTTTGTATCACTTTGCAGTTGTTTTATGTATCTTTCCAGTAGTTTGCACTACTATTTGGTTGTTTTAGCCACTTTGCACCACTTTCTAGGTGTTTTCTGGCCATTTGTGGTAATTTTGCATCACTTTGCAGTTGTTTTATGTGTCTTTCTTGTCCTTTGCACCAGTATGTGGTCGTTTTAGCTTTCTTTGCAGTCGCTTTGAACCACTTTTTAGTTGTTTCCCGTGTCTTTGTGGTAATTTTGTATCACTTTGCAGTTGTTTTATGTATCTTTCCAGTAGTTTGCACTACTATTTGGTTGTTTTAGCCACTTTGCACCACTTTCTAGGTGTTTTCTGGCTCTTTGTGGTCATTTTGCATCACTTTGCAGTTGTTTTATGTGTCTTTCTTGTCCTTTTTGCCTTTTTATGTGGTCGTTTTAGCTTTCTTTGCAGTCGCTTTAAACCACTTTTTAGTTCTTTCCCGTCTCTTTTCGGTAATTTTGTATCAATTTGCAGTTGTTTTATGTATCTTTCCAGTAGTTTGCACTACTATTTGGTTGTTTTATGCCTCTTTGCAGTCACTTTACACCACTTTGTAGTTGTTTTTTGTTTGTCACTTTGTGGTCATTTTGCATCAGTCTGTAGTTGTTTTATGTATTTTTCCAGTCATTTTGCAGCAGTAGATGGTTGTTTTACGTCTCTTTGCAGTCGCTTTGAACCACTTTTTAGTTGTTTCCCGTGTCTTTGTGGTAATTTTGTATCACTTTGCAGTTGTTTTATGTATCTTTCCAGTAGTTTGCACTACTATTTGGTTGTTTTAGCCACTTTGCACCACTTTCTAGGTGTTTTCTGGCCATTTGTGGTAATTTTGCATCACTTTGCAGTTGTTTTATGTGTCTTTCTTGTCTTTTGCACCAGTATGTGGTCGTTTTAGCTTTCTTTGCAGTCGCTTTAAACCACTTTTTAGTTCTTTCCCGTCTCTTTGTGGTAATTTTGTATCACTTTGCAGTTGTTTTATGTATCTTTCCAGTAGTTTGCACTACTATTTGGTTGTTTTAGCCACTTTGCACCACTTTCTAGGTGTTTTCTGGCCATTTGTGGTAATTTTGCATCACTTTGCAGTTGTTTTATGTGTCTTTCTTGTCCTTTGCACCAGTATGTGGTCGTTTTAGCTTTCTTTGCAGTCGCTTTGAACCACTTTTTAGTTGTTTCCCGTGTCTTTGTGGTAATTTTGTATCACTTTGCAGTTGTTTTATGTATCTTTCCAGTAGTTTGCACTACTATTTGGTTGTTTTAGCCACTTTGCACCACTTTCTAGGTGTTTTCTGGCTCTTTGTGGTCATTTTGCATCACTTTGCAGTTGTTTTATGTGTCTTTCTTGTCCTTTTTGCCTTTTTATGTGGTCGTTTTAGCTTTCTTTGCAGTCGCTTTAAACCACTTTTTAGTTCTTTCCCGTCTCTTTTCGGTAATTTTGTATCAATTTGCAGTTGTTTTATGTATCTTTCCAGTAGTTTGCACTACTATTTGGTTGTTTTATGCCTCTTTGCAGTCACTTTACACCACTTTGTAGTTGTTTTTTGTTTGTCACTTTGTGGTCATTTTGCATCAGTCTGTAGTTGTTTTATGTATTTTTCCAGTCATTTTGCAGCAGTAGATGGTGGTTTTACGTTTCTTTGCAGTCGCTTTGAACCACTTTTTAGTTGTTTCCCGTGTCTTTGTGGTAATTTTGTATCACTTTGCAGTTGTTTTATGTATCTTTCCAGTAGTTTGCACTACTATTTGGTTGTTTTATGCCATTTTGCACCACTTTCTAGGTGTTTTCTGGCTCTTTGTGGTAATTTTGTATCACTTTGCAGTTGTTTTATGTATCTTTGCACACATTTTGCGCTAACTTGTAGTTCTTTTATGATTGATTTTGTGAATGCTCTGTAGTTTTGTAACACATAAAACATAAGGACATTTATTTGTTAATGCACCGCCGTCAGACAGAAACACAAGGACAAGGTCTTGACACTAATAACTTAAAGAGTAAAAATAACTCTTTAAAATTGAACAATAATAAAGTTAACGATTAAAACATTTACATGAACCCCTTCTTAATTACCCCACGTCTTATTCTAGTTGTTTCGAGTCTTTTTGTTGTCGCTTAAAACTACTTTGTTTTTTATGTTCTTGCTTTATTTTCTCTTTGTGGTTGATTTGCAACACTCGGCAGTTTTCATTCCGAACCCTCGCGGTAAACGTGACTCGCCTCCCGTCATTAAAAACAAATCCATTTCCTTATTCCTGGACGGTTTGTTCTAACAATGTGTGTCGAAGTTTCCTGCAACAGGATTAAATAAATACCGTAGCAGCGCTCAACCGTATCACATTTCTGACCACATTCATTTTGGATATTCTTGCTCTATCTAGTACTATTTTTTTTTTGTTTGTTTTGCCCTTCTAACTATTCCTGGCTGAGTTGACAACAAGCTCCGGCTGGAAGTGGAAGGTGTGCTGAGGAGCGGAATTCAAGGTTTGGAATGACGGGAAAGAAAGGAATGTCAATTAAATGTAAATCTCGAGAAAGAAAGAACTTCAAGAAATTAGAGCGAAGCGTTTCTGTCAGTGAGCTGTCTAGTGACACACACACACACACACACACATACTTACGACGTGTGTGTGTGTGTGATTTCACGAGCTTTCCTTCAAGCACATGGAACAAATCTGACCCCAAACACACAAACGCACCGCTGAGGTGCGTTTGTGTGTTTGGGGTCAGATTTGTTCCATGTGCTTGAAGGAAAGCTCGTGAAATCAGAGCGTCCTCCGTGGCCGGACGACAGTGTGATTGGAACAATGAAACGCCACAACGTCCCCCCCACACACACACACACACACACACACTAACCCCACCCACTTCACAACACGTCCGCCTGCTTCACACGTGCACGCTCGGCCAGAACCGCTGATATGTTTTCTCCGCGTTGGAGCAGCGACGGAGACGGAGTGGAGTAGTGATGACGAGGGAGAGGAGGGCGGGGCCTCGGGGTAACACTGGCCCTCCACCGTGTGGATGTAGCTGGTCCAAACACGTGCCTTCACATGCGACAGGATGGAGGGAAGGGAAAAAAGAAGGGAATATTCACGGGGAGGGCGGCACGACGGTACCAAACGGCAAAGCAGCAAATCACGGAGCAGGAAGAGGCGAGCGATGACAGACGACGTTCAGCTTTCATCCGGAGGGGGAAAACCGCAGGAAGCTAAAGTGAAGAATCAGAGAGAAGACATTAAAATAAAGCTGTAACATTAAAGTTTTATTCTCGACTTCTCCGTACCAGATGTTATTGAAATTCAAGTCCCGTCTGGATTATATACACAAATAAACTTTAGATATCTCCACTACTATCAGGTGTATTTGCATCGTCTTGGTGTCTATGGAGAGGTAAGACCTGCAATACTTTCCCTAACATTGTACCTGTTACTAAATGTGAATAATCAGTTACTATGTGTGAATAATCTGTTACTATGAGTGAATGATCTGTTACTATGTGTGAATAATCAGTTACTAAATGTGAGTAATCAGTTACTATATGTGAATAATCTGTCACTATGAGTGAATGATCCATTACTATGTGTAAGTACTATGTTACTAGTGTGAGTAATATGTTACTACGTGTGAGTATCTGTTACTAATCAGAATAATCTATTACTATGAGTGAATGATCTGTTACTATTTGTGAGTAATCTATTAGTATGAGTGAGTAATATGTTACTATGTGTGAGTAATATGTTACTATGTGTGAGTATCTCTTACTAATCTGAATTATCTGTTACTAGTCTGAAAAATATGTTTCTATTTGTGAATAATCTGTTAATATGTGTGATTAATCCATTACCATGTTTGAGTAATCTGTTATAAAGTATAAGTAATCTGTTACTAGTGTGAGTGATCTTTTACTATGTGAGAGTAATCGGTTGCTATGTGTGAGTAATCGGTTACTATGTATGAGTAATCTTTTACTCTCTGAGAGTAATTGATTACTAATGTGAGTAATCTTTTACTACAGTGAGTAGTCTGTTACTATGTGTAAGTAATCTGTTAGTAGTGTGAGTAATCTGTTACTATGTGTGAAAAATCCGTCACTATGTGTGAATAATATGATACTAGACTGAGTAAACTGTTAATATTTGTGAGTAATCTGTTACAACTTGTAAACAATCTGTTATTGGTCTGAAGAATTTGTTACTATTTGTTGACAGTAGTAGTACACACTACTTTCTATTTGTGTTGTTATTATAGTGCCACCTGATAAGTGAAGTACATCACCAGAATAAAGGCTCAGTACTGATGTTCAGCATTATATCCACAAAAATTCAGAAACACAGAACCGGATTTTCCGTGTTAACCCGATAACTCAAAAACATTTCAAGGATTTCATATCAAAAATATTCCCTGTTTGTGTTTACGCTTTAACTATGAAAAAAAACTATGATGTGTATAATTTTCAAATCTTATACCCAAAAAGACTTTAATGCGAGGAAGAGCTGTAGTGTATAACTGTATGTATAAATATGTATGTATAACAACATACACATAGATATGCATTCATAGACATATATATATATATATATACATATATACACAGCCATCCATATGTATATATATTTACATACAGTATATACATACCTATCCATATACATATAAACATGCATAAATACACACATTTATACATATAAATAAGTGTAGGTGAATATGTATATATGTACATATACACATGTACACATATATACATATATTTACATACAGTACGTACAAATACTTATCCATATATATATATATACATGCACATATACACACATTTATACATATACATACATGTACATATAAATATTGCATATACATGTATATATATACGTACATACGTACAAATACACAAACATATACACTCAATCCTAAATAAAGAAATAAAAAATACACACGTAAGGTAAAAATACAGAAATATACTTCGTACAAATATAAAGAAAAAGTAAGGAGTTGGATTTAAAGTGAACGTGAAATTAATATTTAAAGTAAAGTCTGATAAACTAAAACGTGCTCAAACGAAGGACGAAGGACGAAGGAGGAAGGACGAAGGACGAAGGAGGCTAATTACAAAACTCCGCTCAGCCTCTAAAGAGACATTCTGTCCCGAGAACACCGTGTGAAGAAACACGGTCCATTAGATTTTCGCTTCTTTTGAAGTGTAAAAGTTACGGCTTTTAACCGGCTGTAAAGTCTGACAGCTGCAAACAACAAGCTTCAGCACGCCACCCGCCAAAACCAACACTTGAGCCACTCGCAGGTTGTGAAAGTTTCCTCCTCCTTTCCCTTTTTTCCCTCCATGTCTGCGTTCGTAAAGCTTGTTTTTGGCGGCGGGCAGAAGGACGGCTCCACGCCTCGTCCTGTAAAACTTAAACGCTCCCACATCAGACAGCGCCGAGGCTCGCCCTGCCCGGACTAATTAAGGACATCGCTATTACGGCGTTGACTCTTGTAATTATACTCGCCGCCCGAGGTTTAACTCTCCCATCAGACTGCGCTAATTGGGGCAACGAGGCTAACGCTGCCAACGCGGCTAACGCTGCCAACGCGGCTAACGCTGCCAACGCGGCTAACGCTGCCAACGAGGCCAACGCTGCCAACGAGGCCAACGCTGCCAACGAGGCCAACGCTGCCAACGAGGCCAACGCTGCCAACGAGGCTAACGTGCCGTTGTTCTCCCGCGGCCGATTAAAAGTCGGCTCCGGCAGAAAAAAAAGGCAATTTTCCATTTGAAAGGAAAGTTTCATGACAGATCCTCACCAATTTGATACCATTATCGCTATTACTACTAATTATCGTAATAAAGTCTCTATGTTTTCTTTAACCCTTTAACGTCCCCGACGAGAAGAAACGGAAAATTTCTTCGTGGGTTTTATTGTATATATATTGTTTCAATATGCTAGAAACTACAAATGTAGCATTAAATGAACAATTGTCTGTTTTTAGCCGGTCGTTAAACAATAAAAGAAAATTGAATAATCAGACGCTTATGAAATTATTTCATGATGAATTTTTGTACTTTCATTGAAAATAGTTCATTCAAATTAGATTCGTTCCACCTTTTTTGGGGTAGAAAACGTTTTTAGAAAACGATTTCAACCTAATCGGACATTTTTGGTTGGATTCTAATGAATAATTCCTCACAAGCTTTATAAAACTCCGACTTGTCAAATAGAACTTATTCCAATAACCGTGGTTGATGCCTCCGCCTTGTTGGCCCCTTTCACCCGTGGTGTCCCTCAGGGCTCCGTCCACGGCCCCTTTCTTTTTATCGTAAACATGCTGCCGCTGGGTCGCATTAGAAACCAGTTCAGTCGTACTTTTCAGTAAGAAAGTGACTCGAAACGATCTCAACCAAACGGTCGAGCAGGACATTAAAGGGTAAAGGTGGGGATGCGACTAAAAATGGCAGAACATGAATGAATGTCTGAAGGACAAAGATCCACAAATTCTTGGTTTCAGAAGAGATCCTGGATCCGGTAGAGGTGTCATCACGGTCACATGACTGGAATCCTTGAGAAAATCGCTGCTGTGACTCGAAGAAGGCAGTTGTAGCTTCTGAATCAAGGATTATTACGGAGCTGGAGGTCTTTGACCAAGAGGAATGGATACGATTCCTCAGGAACGCCGCCAGAAACTTTTATCTGTTTATGCATCGCAGCAGCTGAACGTTTTCTTCCACGCGGCAGAAACGTTTCTCAGTAGCGGTTTAATAATTTACAAACTGCAGAACTCCCTGTTATAGTTCAGGAAACAAACCGTCGCTCCTCCTTTATTCAGCTGTTTGAACCGTTGGCTTTACCGCTGGTGACTGTTTAGGAATAAAAGAAGAAGAAACCGAGATATATAATCTCCAAAGAGATATTGGGAATATTAAAGAGATACATAATCTCAAAAGAGAGATTGGGAATACTAAAGAGATACATAATCTCAAAAGAGAGATTGGGAATACTAAAGAGATACATAATCTCAAAAGAGAGATTGAGGATATTAAAGAGATACATAATCTCAAAAGAGAGATTGGGAATACTAAAGAGATACATAATCTCAAAAGAGAGATTGAGGATACTAAGGAGATACTTAATCTCAAAAGAGAGATTGAGAATATTAAAGAGATACATAATCTCAAAAGAGAGATTGAGGATACTAAAGAGATACTTAATCTCAAAAGAGAGATTGAGAATATTAAAGAGATACATAATCTCAAAAGAGAGATTGGGAATACTAAAGAGATACATAATCTCAGAAGAGAGATTGAGAATATTAAAGAGATACATAATCTCAAAAGAGAGATTGGGAATACTAAAGAGATACATAATCTCAAAAGAGAGATTGGGAATACTAAAGAGATACTTAATCTCAAAAGAGAGATTGAGAATACTAAAGAGATACATAATCTCAAAAGAGAGATTGAGAATATCAAAGAGATACATAATCTCAAAAGAGAGATTGGGAATACTAAAGAGATACGTAATCTCAAAAGAGAGATTGAGAATATTCAAGAGATCCATAATCTCAAAAGAGAGATTGAGAATATCAAAGAGATACATAATCTCAAAAGAGAGATTGAGAATATTAAAGAGATACATAATTTCCAAAGAGAGATTGGGAATACTAAAGAGATACATAATCTCAAAAGAGAGATTGAGAATATTAAAGAGATACATAATCTCAAAAGAGAGATTGAGAATATTAAAGAGATACATAATCTCCAAAGAGAGATTGGGAATACTAAAGAGATACATAATCTCAAAAGAGAGATTGAGGATACTAAAGAGATACTTAATCTCAAAAGAGAGATTGAGAATATCAAAGAGATACATAATCTCAAAAGAGAGATTGGGAATACTAAAGAGATACATAATCTCAGAAGAGAGATTGAGAATATTAAAGAGATACATAATCTCAAAAGAGAGATTGGGAATACTAAAGAGATACATAATCTCAAAAGAGAGATTGGGAATACTAAAGAGATACTTAATCTCAAAAGAGAGATTGAGAATACTAAAGAGATACATAATATCAAAAGAGAGATTGAGAATACTAAAGAGATACTTAATCTCAAAAGAGAGATTGAGAATACTAAAGAGATACGTAATCTCAAAAGAGAGATTGAGAATATTCAAGAGATCCATAATCTCAAAAGAGAGATTGAGAATATCAAAGAGATACATAATCTCAAAAGAGAGATTGAGAATATTAAAGAGATACATAATCTCCAAAGAGAAATTGGGAATACTAAAGAGATACATAATCTCAAAAGAGAGATTGAGAATATTAAAGAGATACATAATCTCCAAAGAGAGATTGAGAATATCAAAGAGATACATAATCTCAAAAGAGAAATTGAGAATATTAAAGAGATACATAATCTCCAAAGAGAGATTGGGAATACTAAAGAGATACATAATCTCAAAAGAGAGATTGAGGATACTAAAGAGATACTTAATCTCAAAAGAGAGATTGAGAATATTAAAGAGATACATAATCTCAAACGAGAGATTGGGAATACTAAAGAGATACTTAATCTCAAAAGAGAGATTGAGAATTAAAGAGATACGTAATCTCAAAAGAGAGATTGGGAATACTAAAGAGATACATAATCTCAGAAGAGAGATTGAGAATATTAAAGAGATACATAATCTCAAAAGAGTGATTGGGAATACTAAAGAGATACATAATCTCAAAAGAGAGATTGGGAATACTAAAGAGATTCTTAATCTCAAAAGAGAGATTGAGAATACTAAAGAGATACATAATCTCAAAAGACAGATTGAGAATACTAAAGAGATACGTAATCTCAAAAGAGAGATTGAGAATATTAAAGAGATACATAATCTCAAAAGAGAGATTGAGAATATCAAAGAGATACATAATCTCAAAAGAGAGATTGGGAATACTAAAGAGATACATAATCTCAAAAGAGAGATTGAGGATATTAAAGAGATACGTAATCTCAAAAGAGAGATTGAGAATATTAAAGAGATACATAATCTCCAAAGAGAGATTGAGAATATTAAAGAGATATATAATCTCAAAAGAGAGATTGAGGATATTAAAGAGATACGTAATCTCAAAAGAGAGATTGAGAATATTAAAGAGATACATAATCTCCAAAGAGAGATCGAGAATATTAAAGACATATATAATCTCAAAAGAGAGATTGAGGATATTAAAGAGATACATAATCTCCAAAGAGAGATTGAGGATATTAGAGAGATACATAATCTCAAAAGAGAGATTGGGAATACTAAAGAGATACATAATCTCAAAAGAGAGATTGAGGATATTAAAGAGATACGTAATCTCAAAAGAGAGATTGAGAATATTAAAGAGATACATAATCTCCAAAGAGAGATTGAGAATATTAAAGAGATATATAATCTCAAAAGAGAGATTGAGGATATTAAAGAGATACGTAATCTCAAAAGAGAGATTGAGAATATTAAAGAGATACATAATCTCAAAAGAGATATCGAGAATATTAAAGACATATATAATCTCAAAAGAGAGATTGAGGATATTACAGAGATACATAATCCCCAAAGAGAGATTGAGAATATTAAAGAGATACATAATCTCCAAAGAGAGATTGGGAATACTAAAGAGATACATAATCCCAAAAGAGAGATTGAGGATACTAAAGAGATACATAATCTCAAAAGAGAGATTGAGAATATTAAAGAGATACATAATCTCCAAAGAGAGATTGAGGATATTAGAGAGATACATAATCTCAAAAGAGAGATTGGGAATACTAAAGAGATACGTAATCTCAAAAGAGAGATTGAGAATATTAAAGAGATACATAATCTCCAAAGAGAGATTGAGAATATTAAAGAGATATATAATCTCAAAAGAGAGATTGAGGATACTAAAGAGATACGTAATCTCAAAAGAGAGATTGAGAATATTAAAGAGATACTTAATCTCAAAAGAGAGATCGAGAATATTAAAGACATATATAATCTCAAAGAGAGATTGAGGATATTACAGAGATACATAATCCCCAAAGAGAGATTGAGAATACTAAAGAGATACGTAATCTCAAAGAGAGATTGAGAATATTAAAGAGATACATAATCTCAAAAGATAAGGAATAAAGAGTTTTGGAAAAGCACTTTGAGACAAGATTTGCTGGGAAGTGGAATATAAATACAATCTGATTTGATCTGATTTTGAGTCGTTGGTCTCGATGTGTCGCCTTGTGACGAAACTGGTTGTTAAGTTTTTCCTAAACGTCCGACGACTAGAGCGATATGTCGGTTTGGATGGGATTGGCTGGGATAGGTGGAACCCAGAAACCCAGAACTGTCCGGAACATCTGGCCTTTTATGGTCACATCCTTTCTAAAATAAGAAGAAAGCCACAATAACAAACAAATAATCTTTAATATTATAAAATCTTGCATTAAGGGGCATTATCAAATAGAGATATTTAGTATTCAATTTACGAGCTGCGTAATGAAACTAGAGAGCACTCAGAGAACGCAAACCTCCGCCGAGACACAACAGCACCGAAGAGGACATGACATCATCATCGTCAGTAAAAACTGAATCATCTCCAGGATACGTCCAAAATCCACCTCTGGGCAAAATGTCATGCAAATCCGTCCGTTTTTGTTTTAGCCATAATTTTACTATAAAAAAAAATATATAAAAACATTAGAAAAACCACTCAGAGAGTTAAAACTTCTGCCAAAGCCCAACAGAACCCGAGGGAGACTTTGTTGCTACTATTTGTCTGCATCCATATTCATTTCTTACCGCCTTTATCGACAAATAAAATAATTCATAATAATAATAAGACGTCAGACACGGGAGCTAACATTTAGCCTTTAATAAAGACCAACATCTTATACTTATATCTCCAGTAGAAGGAGATTAGTTACGACTACCACCGCTATTACTGCTAATATGACGCTAATAGCCTCCGTCTGCTGGTCATGAAGTTTTCTGTGATTAAAAACAGAAAACTTCACTTTGGATTTCTTTCCACCAGAACTATAAACACGATGATTTAGAGAGAAATGTCTCTAAAAGGAAAAACATTATTGTATTAATACCAGGAAAAAAACAACTGGCGGTTCTGGAGCATCGCGCTGCTTCTTTCAGCTCTTCTCCTTCCCATAATGCATCTGGTGGCCATTTCTTCCCCAGGTAAGAAAAGCACAGACACCTTAACGGCATTCAGTCTCCTGGATCCGACAAGCCCTTTAAGATGCTGGACCTCCTGAACAGCCTGTTGAACCTTTCTGTGAACCCAGGTTTTTATATTGGAAATGTACAGAACGGGTCCAAGGAATTAAGACACTTCTTCTTTCGGCTCTTCCCTTTAGCGGCTGAGCTGAAACAAAAAAGTCTCGATCCGCGTATAGATTTGGCAAAGGTTTTACGTCGGATTCCCTTCCTGACCCCATTACTCTGGGTTTGGGTCTGGAAGAACACCAGGTTGTGGCCCATATGTGGCTGCGGCCCCATAATTAAGTGACTGCCAGATGCTAACTCGCACATGTCTGTGTGGATTCTCATTCATCCAGGTTCTGGTTCTCCATGAGGGTTGGACTTCTGGACTTCTGATTTTGGCTTGAAGACATGTCACCTCCCATCACTGATGCTTCTTCGGTTCTAACTGGTTCTGGGAGTCAGAGACTTTTTACCTCCAGTAGGTGTTTGGTAAATAAAGGGTCTTTGCCAGTTGGTCGTGCATAACTAATGGGGGCGGTTCGGTTCTGAGTCGTCAGTACTCATCAGGGACTGACTGGTCTTGATTGCCTAATGGTCCATCATGTCAGTCGTTAGCGTGGTGTGAGTCCAGGTTGGGACGATGCCGAAACCGCCTGGGGAGGGATGTTAGAACTGCATTGTATGGGTGGTAGGCGGCGGCGTAGACCCCCACCCCTGTTTAGCTTGGCCCGCTCCAGTTTGGCATTGAAGGCTGGCTTCCCTCCTCTCTCAAACCATCAATCCTCTCGTCCAAAATGTGAAAGTTGTCCTCAAACGAGTGTCCCTTGTTCTTGAGATATAAATGAACTGCTTAGTCCGGCCCCGATGAGTTGGCTTTCCTGCTGCGGGGCCGTGTTCTGGTTCTGATGAGGTGTGAGGCTGGAATGGGGTATTTTCCCACGAGAAAGTGTTGTTTCCATTTCAGACGCAGCTAGCTTGTCGTACCTGGTAGCTGGTTCTGTAGCTGTGGCGAGATCTGTGACAGGTAGAAGTTTCGGAGAAAAAAATGGAGGACTTCCTGTTCTGTTTGGGCAAGAACCTTATCCGACAAGTTCTTTACCCTTGAATCTGTCCTTTAAGCTCTGTTGTTTCTGGAATGTGATTTGGGGGTGGGGGTGGGGGGGGGGTGGGGGGGGGGGGGGGGGGGGGGGGGGTTGTAACTAGCCGCACATTTTGTTTCGTTTTCAGCTTTGCCTGACTGACGTGAAGAGACAGCGGGTCGGTGGACCTCAGGGGTAAGAGCTTGTAGGAGGTCAGAAGTGTGAAGGAGTTCTAACCCATTCAGAGAATTAATCACAACCATTAAATTCTTTCAATGAATCCTCAAAACCCTGAAGGGAACCAGAGGAGGGAGCCAGAATGGGGAAAATGTGTTCTGGCTTTTCAGCCAGTTAAAACCCAAGCAGCAGCATTTTGGACCAACTGCTGGCGTCAGCGTGAGGTTCTGGCTCACGCCGGTATAAAAGGGCTTTGGAGTAGTTCAGACGGGCTGTAATCAAAAACAAATATTGTCAGTATCATTACATGATTTTAAAAAAAAGAAGGTTTGAATTTAGGATAAAAGCCGCAACTGGTAAAAACTGGAATTTTTGGGAAAGTCAAAAAGTAGTTTTAGATGTTTATCATGTTTATGTCAATGGACCTTCGGCGCCGGTGATCCGATCAACGGTTCACCGGGTGTTCTTCCTTAAAACTCTTTCTTAGGATAGATAGATAGATACTTTGTTGATCTCTTCCAGGAAAACTGTTGAATTGCAGCGGTTGCATTCAAGTGTCAAAAATAAGTGGAAATGTGAAGAAAAACAATCTAATAAACTGAAATCAAGTAAAAATATGAAAACTATCAAGCTAAAATCGAGGACAAAACTAGTTTAGGATGAATAAATAACTATAAAGAGAAGAGAATTGAGCAAATGAGATCAATAAGACAGGATGCATTATGGGAAGGGAATTCTCGGTGGGACAGAAGCAATAGAAATAAATATCAACTGACTAAATAAGTGACATGCATGAAAAAGAAAAGGGTTTTGTTCGAATGCCGAATCTTTTGATATGCGGATGTTGAAGATGAAGATGAAACATCACCACACCAGGACCACCCAACAAGATCTGCAGCTCTGTGGAGCTGATGAAGTCGTACAACCATCACAGTTACTTTGTCCGATTCGGATTTTTTCCTGCTACTTAAAAAAACATCAACTTCAAGATAAAACGTTCACTGGGTAATAAATCCCGCCTCCTGACAGGCGCCATGGTGACCAGATTATCAATGTTCACCTGGCTTCAACCGTCGGTGGTTATAATGTTATGGCTGACCAGTATGGAGGCATGATGCATGCGGACCTGAACTCCGGGAAAAAGGTTCACTTTCGACCTAAAACCCGCATCGGAGCGGCCGTTAAACCGTTAAAGGAACAAACAGAAGGCGTTTACTTCTTCCAGCGGGTCGCAAACAAAAACATTCACACCTCCAGGAGCTTTTCTCCCTCGGCGGTGTGAACACGCCGAAACAATGCTGCTGTTATTCCAGCGCCAGCAGCCGTTTGTTTTCCAGCGTTTCTGCAGACTAGAAGCTGGCAGCTCTTCACTCCGACTCCCGACCTTCGCTGTCGCTCCGCACGCCACCGCCGCCCGACAATCCGCGCGGTCGTCCACGACGCACGACTCCACTGTTCTGTTCCGAAACGTCGCTCGTGTCATCAAGAATCTGATGCGGACACGATACGTTATTTTGTAATAAAAAAAAAAAGCTCTCCACGCAGGTCAACAAATGCATCTGCAGGAAGGAGATCCATGTGCTTCCAATCACGGAGGAGGCGCGCCAAAGATCGTGAACGCGGAGAAATGTTTGTGGGTTGAAGGAGATTGAATGAAACACACTATAAACGTTGGGAAGGATTACCATCTTCTGATTTTCAGACTTCACAACGCCCTGCAGTTATTGGAGGCCAGGGACTCTGGGCTCCTTTATCGGCTCTGCTAGCAACATGGTGCTACTAGCTTATAAATCCAGGGGGATGTTTGATGATGTCATAGCAAAATCTACGGATTGGAAATCCGTAGGTGTGCAGGCAGATGTGCAGGTAGATGTGCAGGTAGGTGTGAGGGACGGGTTTCGAAGTGGTGGTGGGACTGCGTCAAGGATCAGTCCTGGGCCCCTTCTTGTTTGCTGTGTTGATGGACTTAATGACAGATGAGGTCAAGCAGAAGTCTCAGTGATAAAAAGTGGGAGCAGGGAACAGGTGGCAAAAAACCTGCAGAAGGAGCGGTTCAAGTTGGAGGTGGGACTGCATCAAGGACCTGCTCTGAGCCCCTTCTTGGTTGTTATGGTGATGGACAGGCTAACAGATGAGGTCAGACAGGAGTCTTCGTGGACCGGGATGTGGGTGGAGGACATTGTGTTCAGAAGCGAGTCCAGGGAGCAGGTGGAGGATAACCTGGAGAAGTGGAGGTATGCGCTGAAGAGGAAATACTTTTACACAAGTAAGGTTTGGAAGGCAGGTTTTCTATTTGTAATGGAGTAATTTCACAATGAGTAATCTGTAATTACTATTATTAAAGGAGGTCCCGCCCCCTTTACTAGATATAGAAGACTTATCCTGAGGTAACGTCAAGAAAAAGTATTTCTTTTCAAAAATTAACATAGCGATCTATATAAGATCAAACAGTTTCTGAAAACATGCTTTACCGAAAAAGTTGTGCAAATCTGATAAAAATTGTCAAAATGTACTTAATTATTTTTGGGTTTTTTTCATTTTATCCTCAATTTACAGTCTCTAAGATATGAAATTAACAAATGCCTCCCAAAAAAATCATTTTCCCATTGTTTTTTTTGTTTCATACAGATTATCATCGGTCTGATTCGTTACGGTTTTTCCTGACGGCTTCTCCTCTAGTTTGATTGGTTTGAAAGTTAACCGGTTCAAACAGTTTGAATTTAATAATATTTCCTCTGAGTGGAGGGGCGAGACGTCTGCAGAGTTCAAACTTTCTGCAGTATAAAGAACTTTACTAGCGGGACCAACGGGGTCTGGCTGGCGGCCCCCGCGAGGCTCCTCATAAAACACCTTGTTTTTACTCTGCAAGTGTTGCTGGAGTTTTTAAAACTTGTCGAATTAAGTTAAATCCCAACTGTTCCGACGCTAAACTCTCGGTTTAAAGCTGTTTATGACTTCACTTAGAGAAAAAGTGAAACTTTCAAAAAGTTGTTTAAAGTTGTGGAGTCCTAAAAACAAGTCTTAATTTATAAAGTTTTCATCCGTCTTCGGTCTGTCTGTCGGGGACGCGAGGACCAGCTGGAGGTTTTAACACACAAACACATGAAACGCCTGAATAATCTCACGTTCCAGCGGGATCTTTTTCTTTTTTTTTTCTTCTCTGGCTTCTTCCAAAGTTTATGACATTTAATATTCTGGAAGAATCTCCCATAAAAGTTGAAGTGAAACTTATCGGACATGATTTAAGACGGTTTCGGGGAGCCAGGGAAACTTTGGGAAAAGATGAATTCATCGTCTTGTCGAGCAAAAATTCCCCAGATGGGCTGAAACGATTCCGCTAATTTAAACGGCGTCCGAATAAACAATCCGACTCAGAAACATTTCCATCGCTCACTGGGGACTAATATTCTGATTAATGGCCCAATCAGAATGAAAAGGCTCCAAATAAACACCTCCTTTGGAATAAAATTGAAATCTCATTCATTTACAGATCGCGGACTTTAAACATTTTCTTAGCAGAGTTTGTTTTTAATGCAAACTCTGAAAAAAGAATGTATTATTATTGGATGTCTGGGTGGTCGGAAAGTAAGAAATCACGAACTATAGAATCAAGTCCAAGAAGAACGTGAATAAAGCCTGGATAGACCGAAGCGTTAAACAAATTTAAAAACTCTGGAAAACATTGAAAACACCTGAGCAAACATCGCTATTCACGATTCCACGGATAAAATGATGACGCGGCAACTAATGGCAAATGCCATGGATCTTCAGGATGAATCGTGTGAAGAAAAGTCTTTTATCGTAAGCTGACGAGAAAGCTAAACCTTTAGTCATACTTTCTTTTTGTTTTTTTGTTTGTTTTCTTTAGCGGGGGAAAGGGGGCGTATGGGTCTGGGTCATAATCCGGATCTCGGTACCTCTAAATTCATATTCTATTCATAGACTTTCTAACAACAACTACCCGTAAACTTTGTACGTAAAAAATTAACTCAGATATCATTTGAGGAGGTACAGAAAAGTCTGACTTTGTCGAATGACTTATTTCTCATCGGCTACTTTCTATGAAGCTAACCTTGGGATTCCGATAAGTTTACACACGACAAGGACTTGTTAACGAATCGTCATGGTTAGGATAGCCAAAATAAAACCACTCCAACTGATGAGGTAGCATTAGCATTTCTGGAACATTTAGGAAATACCACATTCTAGCTAACTAACTAACTTTAATGTAGGTAACCTTAGCAAATTTAATACTACTCTACTATATGAGCTAATGTTAGCAATTCTATCAAGATGACCTGACAACACAGCCTGACTTACGAACGAAATGTTGTCTAACGTTAACTGAACCAAAGCCAATCTAAGAGATGAGCTATTGATAGCATTTATGGCAAATCTACCTCACAACACAACCTCCCTTACTAAAGCAACGTTATGTAATGTTAGCTGAACGAAAACCGCTCTGATAGCTCAGCTAATGTTAGCAATTATGGCAAGTCAAACAGACAACGCAGTCTAATTAACAAGCTAATAGTTAGATAACTTTTGTGGTCAGGGAAGCCGAACCACAAAGATGTCGGAGGATTCTGGGCTTTTATTTATCCACCTGAATGATTGTGAGAAGAAACTGAAGGAGAGTCTGGAAGTTCTTGATTGGACTTTAATCTTCGCCCTGAGGGCAGAAATTTGAAGAAAAAAAAAAAGAATGATTGGACTTTCCCTCTTCCCAGTGGTCTTTCATTGTCCCCCTCTCGTCTACGTCTGAACGACTTCAATCAGGGTGAGGAAAAGCGTTTCCTGTAATTGCAGCTACTGAATCTGCGGTCCGACCAGAAATCCCAGGCTGATACGTGGAAAAGGAAGCAGAAACAGGATCGAGGCAATTTCCATTTTTCTTCCGGGTCTTTAAAGGTCTCAGATGGTTTTTCTACCACCTTGTTTTCGAGTAACGCATCCTAAATGTTCACTAAATGGTTTTTTCCTCTAAAAATATGGCCGCCGTCTTATTGCTTCCAGAATAAACGCTGATGATTTGCCTTCAGCTTCAAAGAGAAGAAGACATTTTAAATGAAGAGAGGTTTGTGAAAAACCGTCTTATCCGTCTCTTTGGCAGAACCGTCTCCATCCTCAGCTGAAGAGGCCCGGCTGTTCGCCGCCTCTTATAGCAATCAAACGTCTGCTCCAGCCGGAGCGCCGCGTCGATACGACTCGCCAGAGGCCACGCGCCACCTGCACCGCGTCACGGCGACGAGCGCCGAGGCCAGAGCAGGAAAACTGCAGTGACTCTTATATAACCTTCGTTGGTCTGCTTCTCCTCTTCTATAAGGGGGAAACTGTTGTACAAAGGCGGCTTTGTCTGGCCTCGGCGGCAGCGGCGTGGAGACAGACACAGGAAGGACAGAAAACGAGAACAGACACCTTAAAAAGCACGTTCGCTTTTTCTTTTCTTTTCTTTTTTTACAGGTAGTGTATTTGTGTCTTATCTACGAAATGGACCATCTTAACAGGATTTACTGCCAGACCCAAAGAAGGGCGCTGAAGGTATTTCTTTGTCTTTGGGTCGACATTATAACGATAATTAAGAGATTCCAAAGCCTTTGGTGCCGTTTATAAGGTTATTAATCTTAAAAGAGCCATTTAATTGATCCATTTATGAGGTTTACCGTCATCTGGGCTCCATGTGAGGGTCTTTTTTTTTTTGTATACTTGCAAGATGTCGAGTCATCTGTTGTTTGTGAGGCAGCGTTTACTCATCAAGTTCCTGATCGGGGTGGAATTCTGGGTAAAATTAGGACAACGGTATCGACTCTTATGGAAAACATCACAAGTAACTTTTAATGTCATTTAAGGCATCATTTAGGTCACCTTGCTTCGTTCCACCTTCCTCTCTTTCATTCACACACATTTATTTTGTCTCGCTGCCGCCGACCTTCGTTCCTCTTCTCTTCAGCGCATCCCTCCAGCTCTCCGGGTTCTCCTCCACCTCCTCCCTGCTCTCACTACAGATCACAATGTCATCCACCTCCGGACCTCATCTGTCAGCTTTTCCATTGCCATAGCAAACCACAAGGGGCTCAAAGCCGATCCTTGACGCAGTCCCGCCTCTACCTTGAACCCATACATCAATCCTACTGCGCAGCTCGCCCGACTTCCTCATACAATCCCACAATTCCTCCCTTCAGCGTTATGTCGTACGCTTTCTCTAAATCCACAAAGACACGATGCGTCTCCTTCTGACCTTCTCCGTTCTTCTCCATCAGCTCCCTCAAAGCAAACATCACGTCTGCAGTGATCTTTCCTCGCACGAAACCCTACTGCTGCTCACACATGGTACATTTTCTTACCCTGACGTCATCTAGTCTTTCCCAGATATTCTTTTTGTGGCTCATCACCTGTATGCCTCCTCGACACCTCCATACCTCCCCTTGTATGTCATCAGGACCAGACTCCTTTCCGTTCTTCATCCTCTTCAAAGCTGGTCTCACATCATCCTTCCTCACCCTCTTGATTTACAATTCTCTCATCTTCCACCGTTCTCTCTCTATTATTCTTCATCTATAGGTTTTCCAAAGTACTTTTTAGATTTTGCCCCCATCAGTCTCATCACTTGTTCATACATTTCCCTCTCTATCCTTGGTCACCCTAACCTGCTGCACACCCTTCCCATCACGATACCTCTGCCTGGCGAATCAGTACTAGTCCTTTTTCCTTCCTTGGTGACCAACCTCTCATTGTTCACTTTCATCACTTTCATCTCCACCTGTTATTCTTCAGGTGCAGAGATGCTAACACTAGCAACTATTCTCTAAATGACTTAACACTCAGGAAGTATCACCTTCCTGCCAGTCACCGCTCCAGGACCATCCATGCCAGCCGTCTCCAACGCCTCTCCTCTCAGGTCGGTGCTGGGTAACGAGGAAACTACCGCGAAGTAAACGAGGAAACTTTGGTTATTTCTTTCCAAACGGGTTCCCGTGGATTCCGCGGGACTGGCGCCAGAGCCTGCAGACCCTCAGACTGCTGTCAGGAGGGTGGAGGGTCTTCAGATGGACCTTAAGAACACAAAGACTCTTTTCGGTCCTGGTCTGTGCAGCGTTCAGGGGCCGCTGGGAAACTGGCAAAGAGACCGGGGAAACTCCTGGAGATGCAGACGAGTCGGTTTCTGAGGTTAACCAAACTCCTTTGGAAGGCGGATGGTGAAATTATCAACTAAGCTCTGATGTAAACATCCAGCTCTGAGCCATCAGATGTATATTTTCCTGTGCCATAAGTGATTATAACTAAGGTTATAAATATATATAGTCTGCTCTCCGTTTGCTTTTGACGTGTCCGTCAAAAACGTTTGTGACATCTGAGAGAAAGGTTGAATAAAACGGTAAAAGGACGACATAGAGTTTGGTCATGTCGTCTTTCAGGACAAAATGTCCACTTCGACAAACCGCCAAAAAATAATATATATTAAAGTAACTTTGAGATAAGTCTTTATCAAACATCAACCCTTTATCCTTGCACAGCAACCAACACACTATTACGTTACTGTACAAATAAGTAAGAATGATCCCGCCCCCCACTGATCCACACCCGACCGGGCCTTCTGTTCTGCTGCCCCTCGTGTGTGGAATGCCCTCCCTGACCATCTGAGGGCTCCACAGACGACTGACACATTTAAAAAAGGACTTGTTTTATTTTTTTATTGATGCTTTTATCTGCTTTTACTTTGTAGATGTTGTCTTTGAGATTTCATCCAAATGTAAAGTTCATTATAAATTAAATATATTATTATTATTATTATTATTATTATTATTATTATGATGACGATGATGATGGACGTCAGGTCTGTATCCCTCGTTAAACGTTTTGATCATTCTATTACCTGCTGGGCTACGCCGCACCCCCCCAATCTCCCCTCCAGCTGTGTCTCTTTGTCGCGTTACCTCTATGTATTTAGTCTGAGCTCACTTTTGCTTATGCGCCAGCTCGCCGTTATTTGACAGATATTTCTAGTTTTTCCATCGAGTATTCTTCCAAATGTGTTTCCTTGAGTTCGGTTTGGATTTTAACTTCGCTCATGATAATAATCAACCGGGCCGATGCTGTTGTTCTCGACAGCCTGGGTCTAGCCCCGAAAAAGTCCCTAATCCCCCTGCGTTGCGATCTCCAAGACTGAATTTCTGACATTAAATGTGAAGTAATATCCACAGTATTACATTAAAATAAGTTCCGAATAGTAAATGAAATACAATATATTTCAATAAAACAAGACAAATGCAGGTTAGATCACCTGGAGGCGGTTCATATGAGGTACATTTGGACTAAATTGGACAAATAGTTGTAAGACGTCATGTTTGAAAAACAGTGTTTTTCATAATAAAGTTCACCTTATAAAAAATAAAAATAAAGTACTGGAGTAGAATTTAATATAAATAAGACAGAATTCCTCGAGTCGATTCTTATGCACCAAATCTGGACTAAACGGTTGGGAAATGATGGCTTCATAATAATAATTTGAAGCTAAAGCTCTCTTTAGTGGCAGAAATATGCAACTAAACTTTGCCAAAATCAATCCAGTTCTTCCTCGCACTAAGGTCTATGACTGTATAAAACATGAAAACGATCCGTGAGACAGTTTGAGTTATCGCCTAAACGCGGGGATGACGCTTGACCAAAAAAAGTCCTCACTGAGGCTCAAGGGTTGACCCGCCTGCACATGGAAACCATTCATGGTTCCATTCATGGCTCCTCTGGTACTTTTTAGCTCAAGGTTAAACCCGAAAAATCAAACCACATGGTGCCTCCAAATTCTAAGAAGATTATTTGTGTTTTATCTCGTTCCGCGAATCACATCGTGTTCACAAAAGTCTCAAGAAATCACAGAGAGAATGTGTTTGCCTATGCCAACATTGTTGTCAGGAAATAGTTTCCAGGCCTTGTCAAAACAGAATCCTGCTACGGTTATGTGTCAGCTGGCCTCAGAGAGACGGAATCCACCGTTCAGACGGTATGTGTGCATCATCACGTAAGGACCGTCTGCTGTGACTCCCTGAGCCCGCGCCGCAGCACTCACGATGATGATGATGTCACTTCACAGCACTCACGATGATGATGATGTCACTTCACAGGGCTCCGATGATGCCAAGTCAAAGGGACGCCATGTCATTCCTTCACACTGGGAAATCCAATCCTGGCATCTGGAACGGCGGGTTTCTCATCAGCGGTTTGTGAGTTATCAACAAAGATATGATTTTCCAAGTACGGCAGATCTCTTCAAACGTGTTACCACTTACAAACACAGTTTAGAATCCCTGCAGAACAGAACACCGATCTGGATCCAATCGTGCAAATTACTATAACCATCGCCCGCGTCCGCAGATCTCCATGTTAACGCGATAACTCAAACTGTTTGATGGATCATTTTCAAATTTTATGCCCTCATAGACCTTAGTTCGAGGAAGTACTGGACTGATTTTGGGAAAAGTCAGCTGTATATTTCAACACAAGGGGGGATTTTATCTCCAAATGTTTTCAGGCCATCATTTCTCAAAGTTTGGTTTGATTTAGTCAAAGTTTGGGGCATAAATTCAACTGGAGGAGATCAATCCCTGAATATATTATATTTCACTGTAAGGGTCTGATTTACGAATGGTTTGCCAGTGGAAAAACGGGTGCAAACTTGAAAGTACCCATAATTAAATGATCAACTAAAGGTGCACCCTGAGGATTTTGTACGTCAAACGTTCAAAATAACCCGTCCTGTCCACTCAGTACGTCTGACTTAATGAATATCCAGTATAGGGTGTTTCTACTCGAGTGTGAGTTTCTGAGTCTGAAAAAAATTCTGGTACTTGTGGTTGCATCTGTATTTAATAAGTTTGAAAGGAAGATGCTAATCGGCACAAAGTTTGGCATACCCGAAAGCCTGTTCTGCTGTTTGGACCGTGCTGGAGCAGCTTTAATTTACAGACAGGAAAGGGTGGACCAGATCGTGGCAAAAATCACCGGTTGGAGAAGGATGCCATGGACCTGGAGGAGGAGAACAACCACTGGCCACTCTCCTCCCTCTCCATTTCCCTGCTGCCCCACTGTGGGATCAATTGGATTGAGAGACCCCACCATTGCCGATACCCCACCTCTGATCCGTCTTACCACTGATGGCCATCGTCAGACCAGATCCAGCGCTGATCAGCTGCCCGGTGGTCCTCTGTGGCTGACCAGCTGCCCGGTGGTCCCGAGCGCCACAGAGAGACGGTTGGTAGAGTCCTCCTGCTTTATGGATGAACCCAACTTCAAGACTACAACTCAACTATATTCCGCAAAATATTAAAACATGAAGCACAGCTATTTGGTAAATATGGTAAATAAATTCAATATATCAAGGAGAAAAATGAAATATATCTATTTGTCCACTAACACCTCGTGTTTCATGTCCCCTAAATTCATTTTGCGCTTGCGGTCACTCTGATCTCCGTCCAAACCTTCAAAGGCAGAAACCGGTAAAACGCACAAAACAACATTTAAATAGTTGCGCCTGATGTCATTCACGCAATAATTCTTAGTAGATCAACCTGCAAACCAAACGTACAATCGAACGTTTGAATGCACACGCAATTTAATACTGACGATTTGGGATCTTACTAAATCTGGCCCAAAGTTTATATTTTACTCACTAGGGGGAACTTTTTATGAAAAAAAAAACTGTTTTAGGACATAACTTCAATTTCATTTTAGGAGTTTTGGGGATTGGACGCTTCTTCAGGGATATTCCCTCGCTGTCCGTAACGACAGAGCAGGCCAAGTTGTTTCTTTGTTGTTTTTGAATGTTTATTATTGTTATTATTTTTTAGTCCGGGTAAACTTTCACTCAGTTTAACTCTCACTCAAGCTCGTCTTTAACGTTCTTTTCTCACGACGTCAGAGTACGTTCTATAAATTAGAATAAAACTCGCACGGATCATATTATTCGCACTGAATTCTGTAAACATTCAAGTATTTCAGTTTATTGATGTCATAGACGTGGAAATCTTCTCGGTACACAGGGAGGCCGGAGCCGTGGGGTCAGAGATCCACGGGGATCCTTCAGTGGGCTGTATCTTCTGTAAAAACAACACGGGTGAATGTGAGCATGAATGGTCGTTTGTCTCCGAGCGCCGACCCTGTGATGAACCGGCGACTCGTCCAAAGTCAGCTGGGATAGGCTCCAGCACCCCCGCGACCCCGAACAGGATAATAAAATCAACAAATAGATGGAAGTTCCTCGTCCGATATAATGCGAGATTCTTCCCCTCCATTATTTTATCACTCTCAGCAGTGGCGTCGGCCACCGCCGCCACCACCACCGTGGTCAGGTGATTCATCTTGCTGCTGCTCAGGGGCAGATAGTCGACCACGAGGTGAGTCTACGCACCAACCCGACTCCACCAATGTGACATAAAGAATGGACCTCCTCTCGCTCACTTCCTGTTTAAACGAGATCACAACTTGTGTGTCTTAAGATCGAGACAGTAAATCACGGATTAGCGAGACTCCAGCGAACACGA
Source organism: Lophius americanus (assembly GCA_037951165.1). Classification (NCBI taxonomy): domain Eukaryota; kingdom Metazoa; phylum Chordata; class Actinopteri; order Lophiiformes; family Lophiidae; genus Lophius; species Lophius americanus. The sequence goes on along the minus strand of JBBDHG010000274.1, from coordinate 880,725 downwards.
TTTTTCGAAGTAACTGTCACGGGGGATTATTGAGCGGCCAGCAGAGATTACTAAATGAAAATGTAATCATAACAACTCTTTATTTCACTACAAAGTAGTGAGATCTTTATCTGTATTTGGCGGTGGGCCGCCCCCCTGAGGAGCAGATCGGGGTCCAGGTTCTTTCCCAAGAACCGTGAACATGTAGCCTGCGCCGGCCCCCGGAATGTGTACGATACTTTATTGAACAAGAAGAGTATTCTTTAAGCCGGATAGACGTTGGATTCCGGATCCTGCTCCATGTTTCCCGTTTCTCTTATCAGTAATTTGTGTCGGTTTAAGGGGATTTGGCGCCAAATCAGATGGGAGTCGCTGGAAAAGGAGCGACGGGAGTTTATCCTTCCCTGAGAACTGATCTGCTGTCATCCATACCGGGGAGGGGAGATTTATTTCCCCCCCAGCTCTGAGAAAATGTACGGTATAAAGACAGGAAACTTTCTAAATAAATCTGGACTCTTGTTGAATCCCGAGGAGATTCTGCTGAGGAGCAGCAGAACCTCTAATTCAACGTCGGGCTCTTTATAAATCAGCTCTAACTCAATCCATCACGGCGGATGACTTCTGTGTTTTTCCCCGTGGGTTCGGTAGGTCACAGCGAATCTCCGGTTTTCTTCCCCCCCGCCGCCTCCGTCTGCGGCTCGCAGCTTTCAGCCTGAATTATAAATAGTCTGAAAGCTATTTTTACCGTCGCTGCCGGTCGAGCTCCGGCTCGGGACCAGAGGACGTTAACATTTTGGATCTTGACTCCGCTCCAAAAGAAAAGAAAAAAGAGAGAGAGCAGACCTGAGTAGAACTCATGCATGTTCATGAGACCTTTTCAAATTCCAAAGGTGGCAAAGAAAGCCAGACTTCGTCCATTCAGCACGTTTCACCCGACGGGCCTGAGTTTGGTTCTCATCATCCCGACTTCTGGCGATGGGAGGCGATTTATGGAGCTTGATCGAATGCAAATGGACGACGCTTCGTGGCGCAGGGGGAGCGAAGGGATCCAAAAGTCCCATTAGGAGCCGCTCTTTCTCCCCTCCTCTGGCGGCTCGGCTTCAGCGGTGATTTGGAAAGTGTTTGCAGATGTCGCCTGTGCGGGCCGAGAGCCACCGTGTCAGCTCCCCCACTTGGAACGTCTAAGGTTTGGAAAGCGGAGCGGAGGAGAGGATGGCTTATTTTTCCACGCCAGCTTACATGAAGAGAAGCTCCGTGAGGCCCGCGGAGTGCGGCGCGCCTCCTCCGAGAGGTTTAGACCCAATCAAACCCCCCCGTGAGGCCGGTGGGGAAAAGACAGAAATGGGGCAAGGTCTTCCAACGTTTAAGGAAATCCCCGAAAAGACCAGATCGGACTCCGTCGCTAATTTTACCGCTCTATTGGGTTTGATTCGCTTCGAGTTCACGGGCAGAACAAGGGGAGGAGCCTCGCGAGGAACCGCTTCTCCGCGGCGGGTTTCACGTTTCCGCGAGCTTTTTTTTTCTTAGAAAAGAACTGAATCTAAAGGAATAACTGGATAATGAAATAATTGTCTGGGAGCCTTAACATAATAACTGACTCTGACAACTCTCAGCGCTGGAAAAAGTGCTGAAAGCGACTCCCAGACTGAAACCAAACTGCAAAACGATTTTCTAATTGCTCCGCAAACAAAATCTCCTCTGCTCTGTGAAAACCATTAAGATGTTTCAAATTAGTCTCAGACCCGACTGCGCTGACATTGAGAATGACCCGAACCGGTCATGCGTGCTGGCTCCCGGACGAGCTTTGAGCTAAACGCTAGCATCGGCATGCTAGCATAAGAGCAACGGTTAAGCTAACGAGTCGCTGTTAAGCGTAACTGTCAGGGTCCAAAACTAGGACGACACTCGTACTTCTGCCAAGACCCAACCGTCCTCTTTAATTCAACCGAGCCTCATCCAGAACCAGAGCCATGGCCGCAAAACCATTATTTTAAGGTTAATGGATTTAACTGTTTTAATGTGTTCGATCTGGGTCGAATCTTGGATCTGGATCTTCACCAATATTCAATAAAGTCCAGTCTTAACCCAGACCCGTCCCCCCCAGCCTGGTTTCATGGGCTTCCACTTAGTAGTTTTTGTGAAAGCCATCGAGAAAGCTGAGTAGGATGGTACCCTGTGGAGTCCATTCCTCTGCTGAGGCCCAGAAGATCCACCCCTTTTATCTGGATCTGCACCAAACTAAATGGGGTCGATTCTGACCCGAGTAATCCATTCAGAATCTAGACGACTTGGCAGAATAAAAAGAACGAGAGAATCAGGAGAGATGGTAAAGTCTTGGGAGGCGAGACTTTGTTAGGAGTTTTTGGGGTTGGGGAGCAATCTGTTCTGAGCGGCGCCGGTGGTGGTGGTGGACCTACCGAGGCTTGGAACTGGAGCGCTGAGGAACATGAAGATCTTCCAGATGATGGTGAGGGAGAGGAGGAAGGTCTGCGTAATGGAGGCATGAGTTATCTGGGGGGGATCGATGAACCACTTGGAAAACAGGAAGTGGCTCACTTGGATCAGAACCTGATAGACTTGTTGACAGCTGAGGAAGACAGCGAGTGTGCGTTCAATAGAGCTTTGATTGGATTTTTCAGTTTGATCCAGAACAAAATTGCAGTTTGAAACTTCCTCTGGACCAACATCTGGAACAAACAGCCGGATTTAGTTGAACATAAATAATTGTTCCACGTCTGTTTCCGTACGTCAGCATCGCGACCAAACTTCACAGAATCGGGTCGACTTGATTCGCCTCCAATCTGACGCTTTGATTCTTTCGGTTCCTGACTTCGGACCAACTACAGGAAGTTACACCTGAGTTCCATGAACATAAAACTATTATGGTCTTTGTAGTCCCTACGACAAAATTCAGTTTGATCACTCTACAACCGCAAAGGAGCACAGATAGAACTATTTAGGCGGTACCGATGAACAGAAGAGGAAGAGGCACAAATGGACATTAGTTGAAATGAGGTGACATAGTTGTTCAAAGAAAATCAGAATTCAGCCAAAACTAGAAAGTACTTCAAGCCAAAACTGTCCCCAAGTTAGACATTATTGTGATCCGGAATTAATTAGATCGCTTTATTAAGGATACTTTCTAATCACCAAACCCATGTGTTTAAATTCAAAGGTACCAAAAGTGTGGAGTTACTCTAGATCACGTGATTCAGACTCATCTGGTCCTCACAATACAATTATATCGGGTTACGCAAATCCTTTTTTTTGTATTAATTGGCCCGCTGGTATACAGCAGATACTACAGATCCCAGAATGCACTGCAATAGCCGGTGCTCCTCCCTGCTCCTCTGTTGTCAGATATCAGCGTTTGTCCTGTCAATCTAATAAACTTTGGGCGCCTCCTTAGAAGAGACGCTACGGATCCCTGGAGGAGATGTAGATGAGCAAAAAGAATTGACGATAAATAATAAAGGTATTTGTAATAGAACGCACGTTTGAATGAACTGGCGTCGTACTTTTCATGTCCTCCAGCCGTTCAGCATGTGTCAGTTCTGCTTGTATTAACAAGAAAACATCAAGCTGCTTGCATTTAATGTGAAAAAAACACCTTTAGGCTGTTCATAAGCCGGACTTTTTTCTCTGAGGAGCAGCTGCTCCTGACTGCAGGAGCAGGTAAATACAGATAGATGGGGTGTGTGTGTGTGTGTGTTGGGGGGGGGGGGGCGTTGGACGTATGGCGGTCTTCAAGCCAGTCAGTCGTCAACAAAACGGAGATAAAAGCAATGGAGGATCGTGATGAAACGTTTCTTAGTCCTTTTGTACAATTGCAATGTTAAAACCAAAAACTAACAAGATCAAACGTGCGATTTAACAAACACCAGAACCTTTGTTTGGACTTTGGTAAACAACATCTAACAATCGAACCATTGATTTTTAAGCATTTAGCTCCAATCAAAACAGATTCTGCAAAAAAAACATAAATATTTGGCCGTTTTCTTCCCGTCAGTACACGACACACTTCTGGCTTGTTTTTTCGAGGCGACCAGAACCTTTGGTTCTGACCTGGGCTTGGACTCTCAGGTGTGAAGGCGAACCTGTGGAACGCAGTGACGGCAGCTTCTCCGTTTGCCAGGACGACACAAACTTGCGTTTTTTTTTTTTTTTTAGCGTTTCAGTATTTTTCTGGACGATCTGAGACTTTAAGTCCAAACAGCTGAAATCAATAATCCCGATTCCAAAAACAAATAAAAGGGGTTTCCCCCCCGCAAAGTTATCTCTTCCAGGAATACACCCACGCTGACGGACAAAGACCTCCAAACAGAAAAGCTCTAAGTGGAATTGATTTTTCCCCTCCTTACATCTAAAGATCAGTTGATACAGACGTAAAGTAAAGCAGATGTTATTGTCAGAAATAGCTTTCTAAGAATCCAAGGATGACTCAGACGCGGTTCTGCGGTACACAAACAACCCAAAAAAAAAAGCCTCGGTGTCGGAGATCTCCGTGGATACGGACGCTGGGGCGAGTTTTCCATGTTTCCCCGTGTCAAAACAAACCCTGTCCATCCCGTCCCTGGAAGCGGCGCCGCGAGTGGACATGGCAGCAGCTGTGGAAGAAGTTACTCCGCTGAAAACACAATCTGACGTCGCTTCAAGGTCCAACGTCGACAGTTTGGGAGCGAGGAGGCGAGCGGATGCCGCCGGAGAAGATAGAAGTGCAATAATATCGACAGTGAAAGATGCAGCAGGACGACTTTTAGCATCGTTTGAATGTCGTTTTTTTTAATTCTCTTTTCATGCAACGCAGGAATGAATCTGAGTTTTCGTTTCTGATGGTGTACGGAAGCTGAGAGCCGCCATGTTGGTTGATTTGTATTTTTGCAATGGCGACGCCTCAAGTCGATTTCCATTATTTTTTTAACGTTGGATAAAACGTTTGTTTTTTTTGAAGCAAGTATAATAAATCGTGTTTACTGTCGATTTGGGTCTTTTGTTTTTTAAGGTTTTTGTTTGTTTGTTTTATTTTTGACAAAAATGACTTACATAAAAAGGAAATAGACAAACGTAGACAAAAAGTACTGTTTGGAAAAGTATCTGATGTGAGGAATTACTAAACATTATAATGTAACTTTTATAAAACATCAAAAAAAAAGTCTAATACGTCATAAAACATAAAGGTTGACTTTTTTTCCACGAAATACAAAATTTCAGCATCAAATAATTTTCTTTAAAAACATGTTTGAACAAAAAAATGTTTTGTCATTTTATGGTAAATTTATAATATAGACGATATCTAAATTAAGAAATGCCCAAAAGAAACACGACATGAAAAGAAATAATTTTGCCTTATTTGTTTATTTTCCTTTGCCGAGGACATTAAAGGGTTAAAAGTAACATAATCAGGTTTTTTTAGCGGCACAGAAACACGTTGAGCGACTGCTAATTTAAACTAATTCTAATTAGTTACGACTAACTAATACTATAATATTATGTTAATTGCGGTTTTAAATATTTACCCTCGTCCCAGAAACCCAGAAGTTTATTAGAGTGACCGGATAAACGCAGATATCGGACCGGGGAAGGAGCTCGGCTATGGCAGTGCATTGTGGGATTTGTAGTACGTGTGGTGTTTTGCGCCGTTTACTTTGATGAGATATTCTGAGTTGGCTGTAAATCGTGACCAGAGGTGAGACTTGAAGACGGCGGCCCACTCCTCCACCTTGGGTTGTAGCTTCCGGCAGTCGGACCCCGGGGGAATGACGTCAGGTACCTTGGATCGCGACCTCTGGACCCTCCGGTGGCCTTCGCCGAGGCTCCCGAGAGCCTCAGACGTTCCAGATGTCGCCGGCCGAGCTGTTGAAGTTCTCGCTGACGTCAAAGCGATACTGGACCCCGGAGATCTTCCTCCCGGCGAATGAACATTAGATGAAATAGATCGTTTCTGCAAAGAGGAGTTAGAAAGAAAATCATTTTAAGAACTTCTTCTTTTTTTTTTCTGCCAGTTTGTTGCGTAACTGAAGTTGAGTGACAGGAGCGCCGACTGACCTTAAATCCAGACCCGAGGAGGGAAACAATCAGACGGACACTTGTTCTTTTCAGGACTGGGTTTTCCATTAAACCCCCTCACGGCCAAGAAAAGATACTTTCCAGTCAGTGTAAGACGTCTTTTCTAACAGGCACCTGTCTCACAGAACCATCGTGGGTCCCAAAGCTGGGTTTGTCTTCAGTGGAACCGTCCATCCGGGCTGCCAAGAGGCCAGAATTTAACTTTGGCCCACCTTCCTGGTCCGACTCCTCCTGGAAAAGATGCCTTCTAACAATTCTGGCGCTGCGTCGGGGTTTCAACTCTCGGCTTCATTGTGCAGCCAGCTCACGTACGAGTGCGGGCAAAAACATCCTGAGGAGAGGGCACGCAGCTGAAAACAGGCCTGTGAAATTCCAATCCAGTTGTAGCCAGAACCAGAACCTTCCAGAACATGTCTGTGAGAAAACTTATATAAATATAACTTTACTTACTGCATACTAGTACTACTTACTACTTACTAGTACTACCAACTACATACTAGTACAACAAACTACTTACTAGTAGAACTTACTATTCACTAGTACTACTTACTACCTACTAGTAATACTTACTACTTACTAGTACTACTAACTACATACTAGTACTACTAACTACATATTAGTACAACAAACTACTTACTAGTAATACTTACTACTTACTAGTACTACCGACTACATACTAGTAAAACAAACTACTTAATAATAGTACTTACTACTTAGTATTCACTAGTACTACTTACTACCTACTAGTAATACTTACTACCTAGTAGTACTACTAACTACATATTAGTACAACAAACTACTTACTAGTAGTACTTACTATTCAATAGTACTACTTACTACCTACTAGTAATACTTACTACCTAGTAGTACTACTAACTACATATTAGTACAACAAACTACTTACTACGTAGTACTTACTATTCACTAGTACTACTTACTACCTACTAGTAATACTTACTACCTAGTAGTACTACTAACTACATACTAGTACAACAAACTACTTACTAGTAGTACTTACTATTCAATAGTACTACTTACTACCTACTAGTAATACTTACTACTTACTAGTACTATTAACTACTTACTATTAAAAGTACTACTAACTACTTAGTACTTAATACTTACTAGTACTACTTAATACTTGGATACTTTGATCCATGAAATGGTTTTTGAGTTATCGCGTTAACGCGGAGGATGGCGACGGCGGTGGCTGTGGCGGCGGCGACGGCGATGATGGTTCCATAATATCCCAGAGCTTCTCCGGGATATAATAATCTTTACACACACAGCATCCAAATGCTATAAACGGATATCCCGGGGGTTCTGATGAGTTCCCAGGCACCAGACGATATATATAGTCCCTCAAATGAGTTCTTGGTCCAATCCGGGTCTCCTTCCAGTTGGACGTGCCTGGAAAACCTCCAAGGAGAGACGTCTTGGACGCGTCCTAATCAGATACCGGAACCACCAAAACTGGTTTCTTTCGACGCGACGGCTTTACGGAGAGTTCCCTCCGGATGGCCGAACTCCGCACCACTTAATCTGGGCCAAACATCTGGACCATCAAAGATGTTTTCACCAACCCTCATCGAGTGTTCGGACCCTTATCTACCGGCATCCTCTGGTTGACCGCTCAGCCATAATAACCAAATCGCCGCCCCTCCCCTCCAGGCTTCCAGCTTGAGTTCTGGCCAACATAACATCCTGTCCATCTGGTCCGTTCCCACGACAAGGTGGTACATCCTGTTGTAGTTTTCTCTCCGGCACAAAGAGAAAGGAGCCGTCACAGAGAGTCATCCAGCGACGCCCTTGGGTCGACAGTTCGGAGGTGGTGACCAAATCAGCGCCCCTCTCCTGCTGGACTCTCCTGTCCTGTCAATGGTTGACGTCATACCGGGTCAAAGTGTCAAGAGACGTAACTTCATTTGTCATCGTGTGGAGGGTCGGGCCACGGACTACTGCATTTGATGGAGTGGGAGTTTGAGCGGGGCGACATTTAAGACTCACAGGGTCGCGTTTGTCTTGCAGGTCCGACTCGTAATGGACCTCTCATGAAACCAATCATCCGACTCCAAACATAAGAACAAAAGTCTTCCGAAAATAGGCAATTACTTTGAAGTTCCCAACAATTTGCAGCGTTCCTCTCGTAGACTCCTGTCATTAGCGGGCCGCCTCTTTTGCTAAGTGTCGGGTTTCAGGCCCGTCTGATGTGGGCCGAGGTTCGGAGCTGTCAGACCGTGGGTTCGACCCCGAGGCACTGACAACAGGAAGGGGAGAAGTATTTATGATCATCTGATTGTCAAAACACATCATCCTCTTAAGAGTGCATGTGCTGGCCACCGGCCGGCGGCTCCGGCGACGCAACACTGGGCCTGGTTCTAATAACGGGATATAAAGCAGGCCGGGAGTAAAATAAAGAGCTTCAATTATCCTGATGCTCCACACATGGACCAATTCAGAGACATAAAATATTAGATTTGTGTTCGGGAACAAACCTGCGATGATCCAAAGGAGCAGCTGGATTTCAATTTATTCTCCGTGGCATTGTGGGATCAGAGACGGGCGGTTCTGATGGGAACCTGGACATTTTAGATAGATGTTTGTATTTCCATGGTAACAAGGTGGATCTGGGTTCATTGTTGGCGTGGAATTTTTTTCTCAGATGAAAGTTTCGGAGGTGAAAGTCAGGAAACGCTCAATATTTGTAAAGAATATTTTTATGTGTACTTTTCCTTTATAATTTACATTCTGTATATTTATAGTGACAACATGAATATGTCGAGGTCAGCTTCAGATCATAGTCCTGCTGGAAGGTCCAACCACGGCCCGCTTTAAGGTTCCTGAAAGAGACTTTTTGGTCTTCATCCAGTATCTGCTGGTGTTTGATGGAGTCCATGGAACCACGTCTTTAACAAGATGTCCAGAACCTCTGGAAGAAAAGCAGCCCCACATCATCAGAGATCCGTCAACAGACTTCACAGTGGGTATGAGGTGCTTTTCTCTAAGGCATTAGAGTAGTGTTTTTTAAAAAGAGTGTTTCTTGAATAAAAGGTTCGATTTTTTTATGTCTTTTTTTTAATTCCCATTCATGTCTGTACGGATGTTTGTGAACACGAAGGACGATGTTGGTGTTGAAGCTGCACCAAACCATACGTTGCAGCAGACAGACAATCCTTCTGGTACAAAAATCAGAAGGACTGGAACTCCATTCAGGCGTACCCGCCCCTTTAAGACACCGATCATCACGTCACGGACGATGGAAAAAGTACCAAAAATATAAATCTTCCTCTGAAATACTGAAGGAGGAATTGTGGGATTGACGTGACGGATGGTTTCATGGCCGAGGTGGGACTGCAGCAAGGATGGTCCCTGAGTCCCTTCTTGTTTGCTGTGGTGATGAACAGGCTGACAGATGAGATCAGTCATGAGTCTCTGTGGACTGTGATGTTTGTGGAGGACATGGTGATCTGTATGAGACTAGGGAGTGGTGGAGGAAACCTGTAGGAGAGGTGGAGGTATGCGCTGGAGAGAAGAGGAATGAAGGTCAGTGGCAGCGAGACAGAATACATGTGTGTGAATGAAAGGGAGGAAGGAGGAACGGGGAGGATGAAGGAGTAGCAGGTGGAGTAGGTGCAGGAGTTTAAGGACTTGTGGTCAACGATTGAGAGCAACGGGGAGTGGGTTAAGAAGGGAGTTATCTGTGACAGAAGAGGAGGAGCAGGCGTGAAGGGAAAGGTTTCCAAGATGGAGGTAAGAGCAGTTCTGCTGGATGGTTTAGAGACACTGGTTCTGACCAGAAGACAGGAGGCAGAGCTGAAGATGTTCAGATGTTCTATGGGAGTGACGAGGAAGGACAGGATTAGAAAGGAGGACATCAGAGGGACAGTCCTGGTTAGAGGTCCTGGAGACAAAGTCAGTGGACAGATTGAGATGGTTCTGACCCGTGAAGAAGAGGAGGGATAGTGGATCTACTGCTAGAAGGATGCTGGTGATGGAGCTGAAGACCAAAGAGGAGGTTTCTGGATTTGGTGAATAAGGACATACAGTTGGTTGGTTTATCAGGGGACGATGGAGAGTACGGGACGATATGGAAACAGATGTTCCGCTGTGGCGACCCAGAAAAAGAGAAGAAGAACTCACAATATGAATCTTCAGCTTCACACCAGCTGTGTTTACATGAACTCGGTTCTTCATTGCAATCATACTTTTGGGCTCAGCTGTTCACGTGAGACGTGATCCAACTGATCCAACCGTCTGGCCGCTGCTGCCGCACGATCTACCGAGAGAATTACTGCCGTCATCGTCCGAAGGATGTTTGTAGAGAAGCACAAACTAAAAGCATCTCATTAACCATCTACATCTGCAAGTGAGCGGAGCTAATCAGGCAGCAGGTGGAGTCAGGTGTTCTGGAAGCAGGAGAAAAGGACCCGAATGACGAAATGGGTCGGAGCATCTCCAGAACTCCGGGTCTTGTGTACAAACAGAGGGAGGGACAACCGGTGAAGGTTGTCCCACCTTTCTTTCTGGTTCTGATAGAAAGGTGTCAGAACATGAAGTGACATCACCTAGTTGTTGTGGACACAAAAAGGAGGACTTTCAAAAGATTAGGCAGGTGGTTTTCATTTCATGAAAATAAACCCAGCTAGAGTTTGGACTTCTGTATGAACTGCCTTCTCAGAAAAAGATATTTAGTGCTTCAGAAATGGAAGTTTTTTTTTTTTGAGGAGCTGTCAGGATTTCCTTCAGGGTTTTCCAGGAAGTCAATTCTCCAAAAGATCAAGTTCGGGATTTTCTCTTCCCAACGTTCAAGTCTTCTTTGTGTTTGTTTCGTCTTCTGGTGGATAAACTGGCCGATCTCAGGGTTGATGTCACGTCCAGATGTTCCTCGCAGCTTCAGCTTGAAAGACGAGCTGGAAAACAACAGCCGACGCCACGGAGTCCCTGAAGGTTCCGTACAACTTATCCTCAAGATCTCGCCGGGATGAAGTCAGTATATTCTTTTCAATCCGACTCGTGAGGAGTTTCGAGGACTTCTAGGGAATGTGTGAATCCCCAGAATGCAGTGGGAGCGGCTGAAGCGGGTTAAAGGCTGGTTGAATCTGAGAAAATACCTGGAGGTCATAAAACCGTCTTCATGCAGGCATAAAACACGCTGACTGGGGGAGGATACGGAGGCGTGGCCACGACGGGTCCACTGCAGCGCTGCCGCCAAGCCCAAAAAACGCCTGGATCCATAATTCAACCTTTAAACGGGAGATAAAGTCGTCCGCTGCTCCAGCTGGTGATTCCTCAGGAGCTGATTTAACTGTCCACAGTGCGAGTCAAGCTTCGCCAAAGGCGCTCGTATTTTACCTTTATCTGATGTTAACGGGCAAAACTTTTTAGGAGCCGAGGATGAGAATAAAATCTGTACGTGCAGACGAGAAATCTTTTTTTTTTTTTTCCTAGTTCAAGATTTTCATGGTGAATAAACGTCCATAAATCCATGAAGCTCAGATTTAATCAGAAACAGGACCAGAATCCCCGCGAATGATCTTGTCAGATCTCAAACCTGCCCTCGCTCCAAGGTCGGGGGACAATGTTTGGTTTGCGGAGCGGGTCTTTGGGCCAGGTGGAGCCGACGCTGCTCGGCCTCACGTGGTTTTTGTGGCAGGAGATGTGCGACGTAAACAACGCGATGAAGCCGCAGAGCCGTCGGTCAAACTTTTGTATCCACCAGAAGTATGCTAGCTCTGGGACGCCGCCACCCCGTCCAGCCGTCCGTCCATTTTCTTCCGCTCATCCGGCGTCGGTTCGCAGTGGCTGCAGGCTAAGAAAGGTACTCCAGACCTCCCTCTCCCCCAGCAACACTCTCCAGCTCATGCTTGTGGGTCCCGAGGGTCTGCCAGGCCCTATGAGATTTATAATCCCTCCAACGACCCGAGAGCTTAGAATTGCATAAATGCTGTTTGCAGATGATGTGGTTCTGTCGGCATGAGTCTTCATGAGTCCGTGACCGCCAGCAGCTCTGGATCGGTTTGTAAATGGATGGGAACCTGCTGATGTGAGAGTCAGAACCTCCAAATCTGAGGCGGAGACATTTCCCCTTCAGGCTGTGGATGAGTTGCCGCCTCAAGAGAAGGAATTTCAGATTCTTGGTGTCTCCTTCTTGATTTGGGAAAATGGACCGTCAGACGGACAGGTGGTTCAGTCCAGCATCAGCATCGACGATGGTTCTGTATCGGTCCGTTTCTGGTGAGGGAATAGCTGGGTCGTCATGAGCTCTGGGTAAAAACTGAAAGAATGAGGTCAAGGATACAAGGGCTGAAGTGAGCCCTTAGGGAATTAGGGCGAGAAAGAGCAAACAAGGAAGGAATAAATGATTAAAAATTAATGAAACACGTTGTAAGAGGGAAGGAATGAAAGTGAAAAACAGAAACCCAGGAGACTTGACTCTGTTTTCGTGTGAACTGCTTTACAGGAAACACAGATCCAATGAAGAGAAGAAGAAATTGACACAAAGCTGTTTCAGATTTGGGTTTCCCGCCTGTGTTTGATTGAATGTACAGACGGGCCGGTCCGGCGGCTCCCGCATGCAGCGACTGCTTTTGATCACCATCATCTCCTCGTCAGACGTCGTCGCTCCCGGCGGTTTTTCAGTTTATCTAATGGAGTTTTTTTGCCGGGCTGCGGACCCCGGGATCATTTGAGGTTTTAAAGGTTCTGCTTCAGCTGGTATCAGTCATCCAATCACAATTAGCCTCATTAAAAAGAGCAGAGGAACTTCGGATGAGACGATAAACCGCCGACGCGTTTTATTTTGTCGCTCTGCCTCCAAAATAAAAGCCTGGAGAGGACTTCCTGTTTGCAGATGGAAGTCGACGTTTATAACTCCCTCAGTAAACATTATTGAAAAGTGTTCAACTTGATTAGAAACCAAACGTGATGTGACCAAAGTGTGATTATTTTATTTGAGAGGATTTGAATCTTTTGTTTTTGGACCTGTAAAGCGACTTTGAATATTTCTTCTTCTTAAAAACCCGTTTCTGTTGACTGGCTTTTATGTGATGTTGTGCTTTTTTATTTCTCCTTCTTTTCCTTTTACTGTGAATTTTATAGTCTTTTATGGACATTTTATCATCTTTTAATCTCATATAATTTATTCCCTTAATTGTTCCAGTTGCGTTTTACTGTTGTCTTATATTATGAATGTCGACTGTTCTGTGTTTCGTTGTGCTTCTGCCTGCAAATATTGTATTTGGTTGCCTTTGCTCTGTAGTCAAAGCACTTTGAAAAGTCTGCTTTTAAAGGTTATATATAAATAAAATATATTATTATTCTTATTATTATTCATATTATTCATAATATTATTAATATAATTATTTGTATTTTTATTATTTTTGATATTCATATTATTATTATAATCATGATTATTATTATGTGGTCAATAAATAAAATTAATTATTATTATCATTATTATCATTATTATTATTATTATTATTATTATTATAATGTGGTTAATAAATAAAATTAATTATTATTATTATTATTCATATTATTATTATTACTATTATTATTATTGTTACTATTATTTTTTTATTATTATTACTATTATTATTTTTATTTGTATAAATTATTATCAATATTATCATTATTATCATTATTATCATTATTATTTTGTGGACAATAAATAAAATTTATTATTATTATCATTATTATTATTATTATTATTGCTATTATTGCTATTATTATTTTTATTTGTACAAATTATTATCATTATTATCATTATTATCATTATTATCATTATTATTATTATTATTATTATTATTATTATTATAATGTGGTTAATAAATAAAATTAATTATTATTATTATTCATATTATTATTATTACTATTATTGTTATTGTTACTATTATTTTTTTATTATTATTACTATTATTATTTTTATTTGTATTATTACTATAATTATTTGATTTTTATTATAATTAATATTTTTTATTACTATTCATATTATTATTATAATTATTATTACTATTATTCATGAATGAGCGCGGTATAAAAGGTGAAGAAGAGGCAGAAAGATGAAGGCCATCCATCAATCATCGACCACACGTGTCTAAAATGATACTAATACCCAAATAAACTCGGCCCAGAATCTAAAAACAAACATCTGGTTTGATTTTCTCAACGACAAATAGTTGAAATCCAAAGGCGGCCCAAATGTTTACCTCACAAGGAACCAACTAAACACTCAGAACCTCTGATCTGAAACTGTTCTTGATATCCAGGTCAGCGAGGAAGGAGGAGAGGAAGAGTCTCACGCGGGACATCTCTGTCCAACACGAGAAGAGTTGATGAAGAGTTTGACGCAGAGGTCTGGGAAGGATTTAGTCCGTTCCCCCCATCCAAAGACCCGCGAGACAGAACCAACAACAGCACCGGACACGACTGCACTCCGAGCAGAACTATTAATATCATTAGACGGCCGGTTATTAATAGTGATTAAAGGATCGCTGGTCTGGAGTAACACATGAACCGATTTTACAGCCTTTTAACCCCAAATATAATAAATTCTACTTCGACTGTCTCCTTAAACCTCTGGTTCTGGCCGCGAGGATCATCCCTCATCAGACGCACAATCACAAATCAGACGCCGTAAAAACCCGGGTCCAAACTTCATAAACCTCCTTCAGCGCTTCAGAGTTTGTTTTTTTCTTTTCTTGTTTTCAGCCGTTCCTTTCCAGACAGATGTTGGGATCGGCTCGCGCTTTTCTAATTTTTTTGTTTACTGCCTTCATTTAAATCAGTCAATATTTTTTTTTTTCTCTTTGGCGCAGAAAACTTTGTGATGTAGTCGAGGTTTTGCAAAAATCAACCGTTGTCACAATCATGTCACTATCATTTTTTGAGCGGAGCCACGCTGTCGTTTTTTTTTTCTTTTTGTTTTTCGTCTCCGGCTCTCAGGGGCACCTTTGGAATTATTTTGACTTTGCCCGTATTTAACCTTAACCACGCCTCTACGATCTGATCAGTCTAAGAATCCTGAAACCAAAAACGTAAAAAACGTAAAAAAAAACGTTTAAAAAAAACGTTTAAAAAAAACGTAAAAAAAACGTAAAACAAACGTAAAAAACGTAAAAAAAACCCATCCATTCATCCATGGAGGCGTCCTGATCCGATCCCTGAACCACCTCAACTGGATCCTTTTGTTGTGACGGGGCGGCGCCTCCTATCTGAGCTCACTCCATCTGTCTATATAACAATGAGCCGCCCCCCACTAAGAAGGAAACCCATTCCAGCCACTGGTATCCATACTTCATTCTTTAGGGCAGGGGTGTCAAACATCGAGGGGCCGACCGGGACTCAAGTCAGCCGTGTTTTTATCTATAATAATAATAATAATACATTTAATTTATTACGCACTTTACATTTGGATCAAATCTCAAAGTGCTACAAGGCAAAAGCAGATAAAAGCATCAATAAAAAAAAAATAAATAAATAATAATAATAACTATACAAAAACGTGACCAAAAGCATTAATGTTAATTACAGTTATAGGTTCTGCTAAAAAGGAAAGTTTTAAGTCCTTTTTTAAATGTGTCAGTCGTCTGTGGAGCCCTCAGATGGTCAGGGAGGGCATTCCACAGACGAGGGGCAGCGCGGAACAGAAGGCCCGATCTCCCATGGTGCTGAGCTTAGTCCGGGGAAGGAGGAGGCGGTATGACTGAGGAGATCTGAGGTTTTATGACCATTTATTCTTCCTTTATTTACTCATTTTATAGAATTAGGATCAAATCAAAGAAATTTAAAATAGACAAATTACAAATGAAATTACAAAATACATTCTCCCCCACTTTCAGCATAGTTTCACGGAATCATTTCCAAAGTAATTTTTTATTTTATTCAAAGAATTATGATATTTATACTGTTAGTTATGATGTTAAAAGTGTTTATAGTGATGTTTTATATATTGTGTTGTGATGTTTACAGTGTTTATAGTGATGTTTACAGTGTTTGTTGTGATGTTTACAGTGTTTATAGTGATATTTATACTGTTAGTTATGATGTTTACAGTGTTTGTAGTGATGTTTATACTGTCAGTTATGATGTTTACAGTGTTTATAACAATGTTTACAGTGTTTATAACAATGTTTACAGTGTTTATAGTGATATTTATACTGTTAGTTATGATGTTTACAGTGTTTGTTGTGATGTTTTCAGTGTTTATAGTGATATTTATACTGTCAGTTATGATGTTTACAGTGTTTATAACAATGTTTACAGTGTTTATAATAATGTTTTCAGTGTTTATAGTGATATTTATACTGTCAGTTATGATGTTTACAGTGTTTATAACAGTGTTTACAGTGTTTAAAGTGATATTTATACTGTCAGTTATGATGTTTACAGTGTTTGTTGTGATGTTTACAGTGTTTATAGTGATATTTATACTGTCAGTTATGATGTTTACAGTGTTTATAATGATATTTATACTGTCAGTTATGATGTTTACAGTGTTTACAGTGATATTTATACTGTTAGTTATGATGTTTACAGTGTTTATAACAGTGTTTTCAGTGTTTATAGTGATATTTATACTGTCAGTTATGATGTTTACAGTGTTTATAGTGATATTTATACTGTCAGTTATGATGTTTACAGTGTTTATAATGATATTTATACTGTCAGTTATGATGTTTACAGTGTAATTGTCTGTCTCTACTGCCGTCTGTTGAACTAATACCTGTTTCTCTGCTGATGCTGCGTTCACACATGTATTTCCCCGACCCGTGGGTTTCCTTTGGCAGATATCACCTGGGATCATTTGATTGTTTCCTGCACGAACATGCAGGAACAAAACCTTCACACCGGGGAACAGGAAAAGTGGTGACAGGAACTGAATGGATGAACTTCCTGTGTGTGTGACCTTATATTTTTATCCTACGACATCATCCTGTTGACCTTGTTATTCTCTGGCCTCAGAAATGAATACGGTCACCGTGTGTGTTTGTTCTTCAGAACCGGTCCGATCGACCTCGGGGCGGAATCGATGACGGGATCGCGGCTAAAAGTAAGCAGACTTCGTTCGGCATCATCACATTCTCATCCGTCAAACACGGTTGCTCAGAGCGAAGGGAACAAATGAGAAACATAACGCCGGACCGGTCCAGAACACGCCGCCACCATTTTCCTACGCACCAAAACCAAAATTCTGGAAAAACCCAAAAATAGAAAAGAGCAGTGGGAAGTTCTGGTTTCTCACAGGTTTGACAGAAAGCAGCTGAAAGTTTTTTGGGGAAAATTTCCAAACATCAGAGTGTGGAAACCCCACCGTCGCCATGGAAACAAACATTGACTGCGAAGATGCAGCGATGACGACGAAGCTGAGGAGTCGGGCCCTCGGGATTAAATGACGGGTGTCAACAGGGAGCGGGTCAAAAAATACCAGACTTCAGAACTTTAGTGGATCGGTTTGCTCAGAGTCTGCTGCTGAAAGATTCAAAGAAGATTTTATTAAGTCAAAGAACTCGAGATGAAAGTGAAATGAAAACTGAAATAAATAAGTTAAAAAAGTTATTATTGTAAGTTAAAAAAAAGTTGACCAAAACCAACCTGTCCCAAAATGAATCCAGTTCTTCCTCATACTAAGGTCTATGTGGGGAGAAAATGTGAAAATGATCCATGAAAGATTTCTGAAGTTATCGCCTTAACACAAAGGGTCTGAAGTGAACGTGGCGGCGGTGGCGACGACGGCGGAGGTGGATAAAACTAAACCTACGCTGTTGTACCCTACGGGAAAAGCTCCCCAATCCCCTGTGTTGTACAAACAACCCCCTTATGGAACCCCTAAATGTTGAAAGTTATTTCAACTGTATTTTTTGTAAAAAAAAAATTCAGAATGAACTATTTGTAGTATTTTGAGTTTTGTTTGGAAAAGAGTATTTTTTGTATTAAAAAAAAAACAACAACAAAAAAATCTCCTCCTAGTGTTTAAAATATGACATATGTCTCTGACTCTGGACTTTATCGGACCAACAGTTGAGAAATGATGGCCCAAACATTTTTTAGGATATGCTTCTCCTAGCGTCGGAAATATGCAACCGACCTTTTCTAAAGTGACACCAGTTCTTCCTCACACTTAAGTCTAAATGGGTGTAAAATCTGAAAATGATCCATGACATTGTTTTTGCAAAATCGCATTCTGCGTTGGCGACGGCGCGGCAATAATTCAAATACAATAATTTATTCCATATTAGCCATAACTCTTTGTTGATATAAGTCCTTCTTCATGGGTTGATGTTATTATTGCACACAGTTCTATGAGGTGTGATAACTGGCAGAGGACAGATGACCGGGCCGTCAGGTGAGGGATGTCATGTTTCTCTACCTCACTCATGTCTTTTGCGATGATTCTGACGGTGGGAGAAGAAGGAGCTGTGGAGGGTCTCGGCGGTGGCGATAGGGTCCGAGCCCGAATTCATCTACCTGAGCACAGGTCGAGCCGGGTGGTGTTTGTCCTCCAGGATGCGCTTGAGGTCTGTTTTACCTGGAGTTTGGTTCCTGCTCCCACGAACAGACGTCGGCCCACCCTCAGCGTTACGTAACGAAGCCCCTCCGAGTCAACGGGCCTCTGGAAACATTCCCCCTCCAGGAGGCGATGAAAACTCAAGTATTTCCTCTTTTCATCAGTTTGACGGATTCTGGTTGACGAAAACTGAAGTCTGTCAGCACTCACACACACACACGCACGCACACACACGCGCACCCACGCACACACACACACACGCGCGCGCACCCACGCACACACACACACACACACACACACACACTCTCATTGTCTACAGTGAATGAAATCATACGTAACCAGATGGGACTCAGAGAACGGCGTTGCCCCCTAAACCCTGAACAAGCAGAAAAATAGTTTCCACCCCGTGTCAAAACAAAAACCCTGTCACTCTTCATCACCGGAGGGAGGTTCGTCATCGTCATCATCATCAGTTATACAATAGATCCGATGGTGTGATGAACATAAAGATAAATCCTGTTCTGTCATTGAAGCTTTAAGCTTCACTTTAAACGTCTGCTGCCTCTCAGCAGGAAGGTTCTGGGGTCGGATCCACCGGGGGGTTCTGTGAGGACCTTCCGGGTTTATGAAGGATCTTGCCTCAGTATAAAACAAGTAGTGTAAGGGCAATGGATTCATGGAGCTGGTGTCGCATGAGACAGAAAAGAGCCGTGCATGAATCCGTGTGAACCTTTTTTTTAAACTCACCTACAGCAGACACAACTATTTACCATTTAATTCTTTAATTATTAGCAGGCTCCGCCCCCTTTGCTGTTTAACTGGAGATAATCTCCAGTTAAACTTTAATCACAGGATTCCCAGCATTATCACCGCTCATAATTCTTCATCCTCGGATACGTCCTTTCATCCAGATCTGCATCAAATTCAAAAAACCTTCAGCTGAACAAGTTCTGGATCAACAAACCCGACTTTGGTTCCGACAAAAAGAGGTGGTGTTGATCAGGGTTTCATTTAATTTGACTTTTTGGATGGTTTGGTGTAACAAACTGTCTCCAATAGATAAAAAAGAAGAAGAAGAAACCAACGTAAGAAGGTAGAAGTGTGAAATGGAGCACATGAGGAAGAGGAAGAGGAAGAGGAAGGACTGGAGGAAAAATATTTCATAATGGTTCGGTCTGACAAAGAAATCAGAAGTCATCTGGGGAAAGCATAAAAAGACACAACAAAGATTTCATGGACCGGCTCGTCCTCCGGTGATGTAATCCGGCGGGATGGCGACTCGCGTGTGACGCCTGAACTCCTCGCGCGGTTCAAACCTTTATTTACACGCAGCTCTGCTGTCATCAGGACGGGGAGTTTGACGGACAGGTGGAATCCTCACGTCCGTCTGACGGAGGAGTGTTTTCACTGCCAGATAATGGAGGCCGAGCAGAAACTTTCCAGGTATTAGACACGCCCCTGGCCCGACACAGCTCCTGAACACAACCACTCTTTGTTTCAGTCAGGTATTAAAGCAGAGCAGAGGCAGCTGGTGAGGCTAAGAATGAGAGTTTTCTCTTTCCTGTTGATTCAACTTCACAGAGGCATTCCTTCAGTATATTTATAATTAAATATATGTTTTTATCGTAAAGGTTAAAAATCTGGGTCACCTTTAACCTGCGCAAAACACAAGAAACAATAATTGTTGAATTATACTCGTCTCTAGATTGACCTGATGACTGGTTAGCATTTCAGGGCTTCTAGCTAACTGCTAAGCTAACAAGCAAACTGCTAATTCTGACCGAATGGAATTTATTTGGACAAGGTCTAAATACATTTTTTATATTCGTAAGAAGTTGTCAATACATACAATACAATACAATATATCAATATTGTATTCTGGTTGTTGATTGGTTACGGGGGGAGGTCCTCCCTTGAAGCATCATTTCCTATATTTTGGCCAATAGCAGATCAGCCCATGAAAAAAGGAAGCACATTAAAATATTACGATCTAGTTGATCCCGCCTCCAGAGGAGGAGAGTGAAATCTGTCCTCCTCTGCTCTCCACTTCACACAGACTGCCTTTCACCTTACTGCCCTGTAGATGAAACCTAAACCTTAAGTACAGTCGAAGTAAAATTGTCAAGGTTACTTTTTGTTGTAAGTGTACTAATATTAGTCTCTTACAGTAGTAAGACTTTCATGTGTAAGAGTTTCAAAGTTAGCATAAAGTAAAAAAGTACACTACTCAAAAAAATGAAGGGATAACATTATCATCACAGTGTAACTCCAAGTCAATCGCACCTCCGGTATATCAACCTGTTCAGACAGGAAGCAATGATTGTGAATCAATTTCACCTGCTGTTGTGCAAATGGGACAGACAACAGGTGGAAAGGAGAGGCAATTAGCGAGACAACCCCTTTTAAGGAGTGGTTAGCTAGGTGGTTAGCTAGGTGTTGTTCACAGACCATTTCCCTCTCCTCATTCTTTCTGGCTGATTCTTGGCTAGTTTTGCGTGTTTCCAGTGCCCTCGCCACTAGTGTTAGCATGAGGCGCTATATGCAGCGCACAGAAGCTGCTCAGGTGGTGCAACTCCTCCAGGATGGCACATCCATACGCAACGTGGCCAGAAGGTCTGCTGTGTCTCCCAGCACAGCGTGAAGAGCGTGGAGGACATACCAGGAGACAGTCCAGGACACCAGGAGAGGCAGAGGAGGACAACCCAGTAACCCAGTTAGTAAAGATTTCAACCGGAATATTTCATTCCTCCAGATCTGGGATGTGTGATTCTAAGTGTTCTATATGCTTTCTTGGGTAGTTGTAGTTTGCATCATGTATATTTTCTTCAGTCCTGTTTAAACTTTTTCTTGTCTTTCTCTGTGAGCAGCTTTAAAGACGCTCCTAAGGACGCGTCAGACTCTGGGCCGGACTTCTGCATGGGCTACAAAGGGTTTATCATTGCATTCTCTCTCTCCCACTCTCTCTCTCTCTCTCTGCTGAGGGACCACTTCCTGTTCCTGTGCTGCAGTGGCTATTCAAGTACGGAGCACTCCTACGTTTTTCTGTTGTCCTCACATAACGGCCTTTGCTTTTTCTTCATGTGCTTCCTGCCAATAGCATATTCCATTGGGACACATGTGTTTCTGGTCAGAGGTCCTGGTTGGAGTAGTTGTAGCTTCTCATTTTTGGTGTAGGTAGGGCCCGAACAATGACTCAAGCCCAGGGGCCCCCACCCCCCCTAAGTCCGGCCCTGGTTACAGTGTTAAATATGATCGGCTGCAATCGCTGCCCTCGTTTGTGATGAGCAAACACAACGTTTCCTCGCAATGACTTGATATATTTCCAGTAAAAGGACCGTTTTAGGGAAGGTCACATGTTGTGAAGTGTTTAGTGTGTAGTGTGTAGTGTGTAGGGTTAATGTGTAGGGTTTAGTGTGTAGGGTTTAGTGTGTAGGGTTTAGTGTGTGGCATTAAAAGCAAAGGTTTAAAAAAATTAGACTCAAGCTATTTTGAGAAATTTGAGGTGCTCTTTGGAGCCCCCTGGTGTCCACAGGGATAATCGCTGGTCTAAAACATTTCCAAATTTACAGTAAAGTCCTTAATAGAGATATATTTATATACAGTCCCTAAAACCAAAATAATGAAACACATCAGATCATATAGTAAAAAATATTGTCATTTTATTGAAAAAAAATGCGATTGTGCGAAGTCGCACTCACACATCGTAGTTTAGTTATTGCCTCTGTTCTACGATAAGACGTACATTATACAAAACACGATACAAAACACGACGACACCGACGAAAGAAGAAAGAGCCCCTGAGCCCATAAACGAGGTGAAAGGTCTCTGTAGACGAAGAGGAGGTTCCAGGAGATGTTTGAAGCACTGAGTCGAAGGGCGCTACAGAAGAAAAACACAATACGGCGTCTACGCCTACGTCGGTAAAAAGGTCAGTCTACAGGATATATTCACCTGCCCTCCAGGTGTTTCTGTCCAAATTTCAAGTAAATGCAAGAAAGAAAAAAAAAATTCAAATCATCAAAGCCTTTTTTATACATTTTTTTAAATAATTGATTAAATAGGGATACCTTCATTTGGTTTATTTACGGTATAAAACATGGAAAGTGTAGTCCTCAAAAAAAAACCTGCCCGACCGCGACTTTACCGTAACAAAGTTTTTTACGAGTGCTATCTCATTCAACGGTACTTTGCACAACAGAATCCGTGGTAAACTACAAATGTCGGATCTTTAAGAGGGCGTTCTAGGAAAATCTTCATTACTGCTGCTAAATCAGCTAACTCAGCTAACTATGCTAACTCTGCTAGCTTAGCTAACTCTGCTAACTTAGCAAGTTCTTTGCCGGGTGGTGCTGGGATTGGGATGAATCTGCCCGAAGAGCTCCGTCCTCATCGCTGATAAGTAACGTCTGTCCATCTATGATGTCCCACATTTCCGAGTTTGCGGAAAAACTTTCCGAGACTTCAGAAGCGCTCCAGCCGTGATAGAGAAATGTAAACATGGTGTGTGAAACGCAGACGGGCGTTTGGTGGCGTCGCGGACCCGCTTGCGGCGGAATAACTGACGGTGGACGACTATGATGTCGTTTTATCCCTTAGAGGCTAGCAGAGCGGCGAAGGCACAGATCAGAGCTGACCCCAAACAAAAGACACGGGGGTAAAACTCATCGAGGAACCTTCAGTGGCGCTAAAGCTAAAGCTGAAAGCCATGTGAACGCGTAAGACAGAGGTACTGGGCATTGACAGAGGTCCGAACAGTGGTACTATAAAAGAACATATCGGGTAATGCAGACGGGCGGAGGTTAAAGGTCGGAGGAAAGGGTGGCGTCGCAGAGGTCAAAGTTCAGTTGGTGGTCCATGGACCCTTCTGTCAACCGGATATCTCAACAGTTTCAGCGTCCGAACTCTTCGTCCCCCGCGGATCAAAGACGAAGGCAGGTTTCTGGAGACAGAAGGAGACACAGGTGAGGAAAGAGGCTTCGTGGAACACGGATGACATCATCGAGTCGAAGACCCGCTGAAATGACCCCCGTACGATTCTGGTGAAAAGGGATCTACTTAAACAATTCATGTCATTTCCTTGTTACTTTGGACCCGTCCCTGAGGCAGGAGGAACACAGAACCAAGCTTATAGGCGAAAACTAAAATTTATGCAAAGTCATCAAAAACTGCTCAAAAACTTTAAGAATAAATTTGACCAAATGAAATAAAACTTTGAACGTTTGAAATGTGTCTAAATCTGGTCTGACTCTATAATATCTTCTAATCAAAACCTTCCTCCTCCGTCCTCGGTAAAAACAAATACATATATATATATATATATTTTTAATAAAAACGCTGGAGTTTAAACGGCCGTATAATTTTTTTCTACAGACGCCACTAAATTCTACAGACTGCACCTTTAAGTGATGATGTGATTGAACCGGGCCGGCAGCGATCTAGTTCTGCTGGAACCGGTTATTTAATGTTGTTATATCGGGTATTTTTACATTTAGAATCCTGTGTTTTACGTTAAATCCGCTCAAGAACCGAGGGAAGCAGGAGGTGGGGTTCTGTTACCCTCTTCTGGTTCTGATTGATCTAAATGTAACAGAGGTGTTAGACAACAGAACCAGGAAGGTATCAACGAGCTGATTGATGAGCGAAAGTTAAATATGGATCCGACCACATGAAGGCTAAAAGGCTGAAGACGCCGGGATGTTTGGACACACGGTGTTTAAATCTTTCCAGAACCGTTTGATCCAGAACGCGTTCCCTCATTTATTACAACACATTAGAGCTGACAGTGTTTTCCACGTCGCCTCAAAGCTGTCAGCCTGAAGGATGAGGAGGTTCTTCATCAGGTTCGACAGGTCCGACTCTCTAAGTAAGGAAGGAAACCCAAACAGGCTCACACCTCAGGGCCGCCGGCTCGGGACCGGTTACGTGCTGGAGCTTCCTCTCCTCTCCAGGAATCTGCTCCGCCAGAAGAGAGAAATCCAATTAGTTTGGTGGCGAGAAAACAGGAGAAGTCCAAACCACCAAAAAAGAAAACCTTGAAAGACTTTAAATGTTCAGAAATGTAAACAGCTGAGCGGCAGAGGAAGGGAAAGTGTGTGACTCCCACGTTTAGTGGGTCAGGCTGCTGTTTGTTTGGGTTATTTATGAGTGGAACATCTCCAGACCTTTAAAATCCCCCCCCCCCTCCTTTTTTTAAAATTCCCTCAGACGATAAACCGGATCGGTTTGCTGAGGATTCAGATGTAAACTGAAACGAACAGATGCTTTTATTCACTTTGTGTTCGACGCCTTACGAGTATTATTGATAACTAAAGGTAGTAATATATGTATATATATATATTTGTACACATACATATTTGTATGTGTATGTTTGTGTGTGTGTATATATATATATATATATACATATATGTGTATATATTTTATTTTATAGTTAATGTTATATTTTATTGCTGCTAACGGAACAAATGCTGCCAAAACAACTTTCCTTGTGTTTTCCGACGCAAAGACAATAAATATCTTTCCATCTAATCTAACAGTGTATCTCCCTCTCTCTCTCTCTCTCTCTCTCTCTCTCACTCTCTCTCTCTCACTCTGTCTCTCTCTGTCTCTCTCTTTCGATTTCTCTCTCTCTCTTTCGGTTTCTCTCTCTCCCTCTCTCTCTCCCTCTCTCTCTCTCTTTCGATTCTCTCTCTCTCTTTCGGTTTCTCTCTCTCTCTCTCTGTTTCTCTCTCTCTCTCTCGGTTTCCCTCTCTCTCACTCTCTCTCTCTCTCTCTCTCTCTCTCTCTCTCTCTCTCTCTCTCTCTCTCTCTCTCTCTCTCCCTCTCTCTCTCTCTCTTTCGATTTCTCTCTCTCTTTCGGTTTCTCTCTCTCCCTCTCTCTCTCTCTCTGTCTGTCTCTCTCTGTCTCTCTCTGTCTCTCTTTCGATTTCTCTCTCCTCACTCTGTTTCTCTCTCTCTCTCTCTCCCTCTCCCTCCATCTCTTTCGATTTCTCTCTCTCTCTTTCGGTTTCTCTCTCTCTCTCTCTGTTTCTCTCTCTCTCTCTCTCTCGGTTTCCCTCTCTCTCTCTCCCTCTCCCTCCATCTCTTTCGATTTCTCTCTCTCTCTTTCGGTTTCTCTCTCTCTCTCTCTCTCTCTCTCGGTTTCTCTCTCTCTCTCTTTTTCTCTGTGTAAGTATGTAACAGTTTACTATCCACGCAAGATCCCGATTATAAATAAAAAGAATAAATAGTAATAATAAAATAAATGGATTTTTTACATAAATGCTCTTACATATATCTAAAATATATTGATGAAATAGATTTTTGATGTTGACCTTCTGGGGTCAGAGGTCACTTGGGCATGAAACCGGCATGTTTCTGGGAATCTGTGTGACCATAAGGTTAAAAACTATTATTGTCTGCCGCCTTTACCACCAATGTTAATATTATTATCATTATTGTTTGTTTTACGACATTCTATCTTGTAAAAAAATAAATAAAGTTAGTAGAAATAAGATATGTGAGTGTAGATGTGTAAAATATTACTTAAATAATATTAGAGTAGTATACCCTAATAATAATAATATATATTTTTTCCCCTCATCTTTCTTACACAAATCTATGAAATTATAAACCAATAATATAATATACATATGAAGAACTAACACTTTTAAGTCATTCTTTGCTGCAGCTGTCCAAACAGACGTTGAAACACTCACACTTGAGTCTGACGCACAAAGTCCGCAAAGTGTTCGTCCCTCGCGCACAACTGGATTATCCTCAGGCGCTCCTGGATCTCCTGCAGGAGGAAAACATGTTGATGCAACAGACGGTCAGCGAGATCAAGGAGTTGTAACCCGGAGATGAAGAGGAGGTCCTGAAGGTTAAATATACTCGTCTGCGTCGCACAAATCCCCGCCGAGACTCTGAGCCAAATGTCCACTTCAGCTGTCTCACGTTCGAAGAGTCGCGGTCGTTTAACGCTTCGAGCATCTCCAGGAAATTTACACGTGTTAGACACTTGGGAACCGCATCAGCTGTTCAAATGTTAAATCGTAATCTCCCAACTTTTACGCAACAAATCAAATTAAAAGAAAAACAGGAAATAAATATACATTCCGATTTTATCGGGACTATAAGATCCATCACAGTTGGTATGCGGGCTATAAGCGTCCCTGACGCTACTAAATATACTAAATAGTCACTTTTTTGGAATATCAAACCTCTTTCTTATACTCAGATGAAAAAAAGTCTTTCAGAAACTGTGTTTGCCAAAAAAAACAAGCCTCTACGCTGATGACACTCGGATGTTTTTGTACCTCCTTGGTGAGAACCGAGTTCTGGTAAAGGTGTCGCATCTCGTCGCTGCCGAGGTCTGCGGAGCCGTCGGCGCTGAAGGAGCTGCTGTACTGGCGCGGGTCGTCGTCGTAGCGTCGGTAGTACTGGGCGGTGACTGGATCGCCCTCGAACATGGGCTTGAACTGAGTAGCG
The DNA here is from genome assembly GCA_037951165.1 of Lophius americanus. Lineage (NCBI taxonomy): Eukaryota > Metazoa > Chordata > Actinopteri > Lophiiformes > Lophiidae > Lophius > Lophius americanus. The sequence continues at coordinate 853,709 of JBBDHG010000274.1, read as the reverse complement.
CGCTCCAGCTTCGGAACGCTGTCGCCCCGCCTACGAGAGGAAAGAAACGGTTTCTTGTTACGGAGGCGTTCTAAAAGTTTTTTAACATATTATTTTGATACCAAAGGAAAAGCTGGTAGAATCAGAAAGACGGCGTCCCTCACCGTATGGGATCCTCGCTGTCCTCGCTGTCGTACTGCTCCCGCAGCGACCTCGCCAGGAAGAAGATGATCCCCGCCAAGACCATCAGGAAACCAGCCACCGAGGCGATGGCGATGCCCACCACCAGCGGCTCGGACACGTACTCCTGACAGTGTTCGCCGCGATACCACCAGTTCTCACCAACCCGACACCTGCAGCAAAGGTCGAAGGTTCAAGTCCCACAAGATTTAGCACTTTAATAATAATAATAATACATTTAATGATGCTGGGAAACCGCTACGGCACAAAACTCTGGTTCTTTATTTGACTTGTCCCAAAACAGAAAAGTAATCCGAGTTCTAAGTATGTCCTGATCTTTGATGAACCTTCCTCTGACCTGCAGATGGCACCCTTCCCGGGGATGATGTCACATTTTCCATCGTTGAGGCAGAAGTCAGCGTGAACCTCGCAGACGCTCTGACACGGGAGGCCGTCCACGCTCAAATATCCTGCGTCACAAACGCACTCGGCCTCGCCCGACCATCGGTTCACCATACACCTGGAAAACTCGTTACACGCCTGGAACTTGCAGGGATCCGCCCGCTCACCTGAAGACGACAAGGAAACAGAAGAAGACATTTCAGACGGAAGGACGGGATGTAGAGGAGCAGCGGGTGATTTTTAACCCTTTAATATCACCAATGTCATTACTTTAAGATGGTAAATAGACTTTAGCGTCTCCAAGATGCTAAAGATTATAATTATTGATATGTCGTCTAACTTTAAATGGATACGTAGATCAGGGATCGATTAGTCACCCGGAAAACATGGACCTGGTCTACAACTGAAACCATAAATATCAAATACTAAATTCCCTGAACTTTGAGGGACTGGCCTCTCAACCGAAGCTTTTCAACGAGTCCAGATACAAAAGTGTCAAAAACATCTTTTCTTCTTCTATTGGTGCATTAGTATTATCGTAATCAGAGCGATGGTAATTAATCGTGAACTAAAATCTCCTGATTGTGAAAGCTCAGTTATATTATTCATATCTGATCCTGTTGGTTCTGGTTTCACTTTCAAACACTGCAAAGGAGACCAAAGAACTTTCCATGACATGAGTCCTGTTAACTACGTGGCTGCGTCTCCCTTCAACACTGATTACATTGTGGACTACTCTCCTTTCATCTTCAAAGAACTCGAAAGTTTGTCGGGTTTTGTCGCCTTCAGACAAAATGTATTATCACCCGCGTCTGTCGGGTTGTCGGCAGGATTACATGAAAGTGTCTACAGTAATTTGACCTTTAACACAAAAGACGTGATTAAAGTTTGAGATTCATACGGTGGTACGTCACATTAGACGCCATCGCTGCCGCGTCGGACCTTTTCCCCCTACTGAATGCCGCCTCAGTATCACGCACAGAGGTGGCGTTGTCCCCGCGTTGTGTTCAGTGTAAACAAAGAAATAGGTCATCAACAAGGCTCTTTGTTGTCGCCCCGTTAAGAGAGCGAGTCACCATGTGCTTGTGGAATACGGGAAACGTTGTTCTGGAGCGCCGTGAAGCTGGCAGGAGTAAAGTGATTATCAGGCCCAGTGAGTACCGACCGCTGTAGATTAGGGTTGTCGGGCCATCACCGGCTCCTCTGATTAGCCCAGACAGATTAGAGAGCCGCGGCTCAGCCCAGACGGACGCCGTGCCGGGAACGACAGCAGATCTCAGGTTACCGCCTCGTCAAAGCTGCAGGAACCGACCTGCTTGCGGTGGAAGTGAAATCTGTACTTCAGATTAAAACGCGTCCGACAGATTCACTTTGCTCTTCCTGCTTTGTCGCCTGCCAAAATAAAAGCAATTTCTCCTTCCCCTCGGAGTGGAAAAAATAATTGCAAAGTGAAAAAGGGGCGATTTATAATTATATCTCCATCAGAGTGGAAATATATAGGAAACGGTATTTTTTTATGAGGCGATTCAAACGCATAAATAATTACGTTAATAAAATAAAAATACGTTGACAAACTGCAGTAAACGTCTCGTCTGTCAAAAGCAGACATATCCAATTATTTCGGCCTTATTATTATTATTTCACATCGACCTCTTTTGGTTCAGACTTTGAGACTTCTAAGTTTGATCCCGACCAGAGTTCTAGGTATGAAACCTCACTGGACCACGGACCGGATCCCACTGGACTGTGTCACTATTACATCCTGAAAGTGTTTTGGACCTTTGGACCAGTTACTTTGAGTAAAGATATAAACTTATTTCCAGATGATGTAGTGGTTGTTTAGCACTGCCGCCTCACAGCAAGGTTCTGGCTCAAATCCACCTGGAGACCGGGTCCACTTCTCCTGTGCGGCTTTCAGGTTCTCCAAATGTTTACTTGGGATTCATCTGGGCCCTTAGGCTTCCTCCCAGAGTCCAGAAACACTCGATAGAGCTGAATTGGTGACTCTACATTTCCGGTAGGTGTGAATGTGAGCTGAAGGGTGCGAGTCCCCCCCCCCCCCCCCCCTCATCTCAGAGACTTTTCATTTGAACTGAAAATATTTTTCAGTGGCCTGAAAATTGAAGTAAAGTTACCGTCAACACAGCAGTTGAGTAAATATACGGGATGTTAACTTCCTGGCAGCCACACAGCAGAGACACGTAAACAGCGGCCGTGTTGATTAATCAGTCATCGTCTGCTACAGCTGATCGCTTTCCCCCCCAGACAGATTATCTCAGGTATTAGATCGGTGTCCTGAGAGGAGTAACACACATACTCGCGCAAACAGACACACACACACACACTCGCACGTACTTGTACACAGTTGTACACACACTCGCACAAACGGGATTGGAGTTCTGACCAGGTAATGTTTGATAATGAAGTACAGGTACTGCCGGTATGTACTCAGATATCTGAACGCACTGACATGTCCTCTACTTCAGAAGTGACGATCTTGAGGCAGGTGTAGTTAGGAGGTGGAGCGGATCTCCACCTGTTCAATCCACAGACCGTCCCTGATGTCTACAAGTCGTAGGGTCCCTGAGCAAGATCAGGTGATGGATCAAAGCAGAGATCTAAGACTAAGATCTAAGGATCTTTGTGATAAACTAAGTTGGCGCTGTCGTCCGGGACAACAAGGGTATGTCCCCTAAAAAGACCCTCCTCCCTTGCGTTCTACAAGCAATCCCCCCGATTTACTCCCTTTTAAATGGAATATGCGACTATGTCCGAAAACAGTGTTTTTCACATAAAGGTCTCCCCCAGTGGATAAAATATGAACTATTATTATGGTATGGTTCTCCAGTCGATTCATATCCACCAAATTTGGACTAAATCGGACCAACGGTTGAGAAATGATGGCACTAAAGCCTACGGAGATAAAGATCCCCCCCAGTGACAAAAATGTATAACCGACCATTCCCTAAGTCAATCCAGTTCTTCCTCGTGCTTAGGTCTACGTGGTTGGAATATTTTAAAATGATCCGTGAAATAGTTTTTGGAGTTATCGTGTTAACATGAAAGAACTACAATTTATTTTCGGGAGTTTAATCGGAGTATTCATAATTTTCTACGGTACTAAAGTCGAAGTAATGACAGCAATGAATTAATTTGCCCTTATTCCTGTGGTGAGTCTCGAGTTTAGCGGATATCGTTTTTTTCGATATGTACTACGGAGATGATGACCAAACCCTGTGGGACACCAAAATATCTTGTGATAAGTTTTAGGGAATAAAGTCGTGGTGAAACCAGTATGTTGAGGAGGCCATCTTTGTTCCAGAGAAGAGGGTCGCCATCAAGACTCACCATAAGTCATAATTGAATTAACATTGTAAGTGACATGATGTGTATTTTGAATAGTTTGTTCCCATCACTGCTCCTCTGACCGCCTCTTTCCTTTCCCACTCCGACTTTCGAGTGAATGCCTCCTCTGTTAAAACAAACAAGACCCCTTTTGTAGATTTCCATAGTCTTTAACTCATCAGATTTCACATTTGTCACGGTCGGCATGTTCTCTGACACACCAGGGGTGTTCAAGCCGACGCGTCCCTGCATCAGTATTATGTACGCTGCTGCGTATGGTAAGTGGCCGTCGCTTCATTCCAGGGTTATTATCAGCCTTGAGACAAATTAAAAATGTCTCATCTCCGTATTTGGATCTCCTGATGGAAGTGAAAAGCAGCGGCGTCCTATACGACTGTGTCTATTAGTTCTTTCTTAAAGAACTAGATGGTTCTAGATGGTCGCTGCTGTCGTGGTGGGAATGAGGTCCAGATGCAGAGGGCTAGTGCTGCCAGTGTGCCTTTGGGCACGTATGTTTATGCCCGGCAGCTTGGTTGGAGTCTGTGAGGAAACCCTGTGGAATCCTGATCGTGCTGCTTACGTTTTATGGGATGGTGGCTTTCTTGGCGGTGGTATGAGTAAATGTGACTAGCTGTTGAGAGTTTTTATTATTCAGTAATGACACTTATCTGAGATTCATGTGGTACATATTTGTGGTGCAGCATCAAGTCGTTCTGAATAATAGTTGCACTTCCTTGTGTGTCTGCAGTTAGTGTGTATCACTCATAGATGTTGAACCTCATTCTAACCGCTTTATTCAATTAGATAAATGTTACTGTCTCTTTGAAAATGGGCTGGTTACACAGTCTGACAACAGTCTGACAACAGCCTGTAGCTGAAGTCCCACTGTGACGTTATTTGCAGATTGTGCAGATTGTGGGTTGGGCCCAACACACCGGGGGTCCTGGCCCTGCCTCACATGTTTTCTTCATCACCATCATCTCTGGCTGTATCTCAACCATGGCTCTCCTGCCTTTCCCCTTGTGCTCAGAAGCCTCCAGATGACCCCACAGTCTTATCACTCTGCCCCACTTGACCGTAAGCCACCTCTCAGATAGTGCCAGCCTCACCTGGATCCTGACCTTTTGTATTTCTGTCTCACCTGATTCGACATCCAGTGAGTACTTGTCGATGGCGAGGTTCATGGTTTGGTAGGCGTTGTTGGCGAAGTCCTCCAGGATGAGGTAAACAACGTTGGTGACCCCTTTGGGAACTGGCTTACCAAACCTCATCCTACTGTTTACCACGATGCTGCCATTCCTGAAGTTAAGGATCTCCAAGTTCTGGAAGTTGTTCAAGTTGGATTTGAGGTATGGAACCAGCTTCAATGCAACAAAAAAGAAAAATGTGAGGAACATTATACACAGATTGAGAAAGTTTAGTAATGATCACAGTGACCAGAACATTTGAGTTCTCACCAGTTCTAGGAACCGCTGTTCCAGGGCCTTGTACTCGGATGAGCTCTTGTTAAAGAGGTCCGTGGAAAAAGCCATGTTGGTCACCCTGAGCCTGAAGAACACCGTTAGGGCTCTGCCAAGTCGGTTGGGTAATGGGAAGGCTTCCAGCTCCGACCCTTGAGCCCCACTGGCAAAGCCACTACTCTCACCTTCCGCTGACATGCCACCATACTGGAAGACATCAAAACTGACATCGATACGTGGCACATCAGAAATCTCTAGTTCGAAGGGTTGGATCTCAGTGGAAGAAGCGTTTTTGACTTCCGGAATTGAGGGAGTTCCTGTTTGGAAGATATCGTTTTGTAAAGTGTCGGATAAAGTGGTACTCGAGTCTTCAGCCTGTGCTGATGTGCCAGGCGGACCTTCAGAATTCTCTGGCACCACCAATGGTATCAATTGAGGAGCATCTGAAGTCACCGGAACTTCGTCAATATCTTCATGGATCAGGTGCTCCAGGTCAAGCAGATCATCGTCGTCTTGCACCGAATCCGACACCCGAGTGAATGGCGAGTCCTTCTCAGGCGAGAGTACAATGCTACTGCTGTGGTCTGAACTCAAAGTGAGGAATGGAGCAACAGTTGTTCTGGAGGCGACCATAATCTCATCTGCAACTAGATCCTCATCTCGGATGCCAACCACTGTTGCCATTGTTGTAACGGTGGCACCAATATGTTCCTCTTCTAAGATCTCAACTTCATTGTGGACTTCAGTTTCTTGCAGCAACAGCTTGGACTTTTCCGTGAACACCTCAGGTTCTGGTGAGTTTTCAGCATTTGTATCAAATTGGGACTCCATGGCTGCTACTACTTGGACTTTTACTATGGAAGTTGTCGTTTCGGTTGAGGGCGTTTCGGCTGTAGGGACTTCACCAGTTGTATCCAAGTGGGACTCTTTGGCTGTGAGTTCTTGGACGTCTAAAGAGGTAGGTGTGTCTTCCGTTGAGGAAGTATCAGTCTTGGGAACTTCACCAGTTGTATCCAAGACTTCTTGGACTTCTATAGAGGTAGGTGTCTCTTCGGTTGAGAGAGCATTAGTTGTAAGGACCTCAATTTTTTCAGAAGAAATAGTGACCTCCACAAACTCTTTTGCATACGGGTCTTCTTCGGATTTAGACTCAACAGTTGCCACAGGGATCTCTTTTCCTGCTTGAGTAGTTATTTCCACTTCTTCAGTGTTCCTTAGAAGCTTGACAGTAGATTCAGTTGGTCCTGCAAAAACAGGGGCCTCACGAGTCCAAGCTTCTGGTTCTGGAGAATGTGAGACTGCAGCCACATGGTTATAGGTTTCATTCAAAGAGTTGTCCCTGTGGATCCCAGATACCTCCACTGTTTGTACTGAATGTTGAACAGTCGTGGAGTCTGTGGATGAGAAGACAGATTCTTCGGTGGTGGTGGAGTACAGACGGTCAGCGCCGATTCGTGGCGTTACTAAAACCTGATCAAAAGAAGGTCTTCCAACGCCCCTCTCATGCATTGATGTCTCAAAAGCAGGAACTGATGTTGTTTGCAAATGGGGAGAATCGGTGAGCTCCACTTCCATCACCATTAAACCATCTTTCTCAGGGGTTGGAGATTCGGCATGTGTGGTCTCCACAACCTCGTCATCATCCTCTGTTACTTCCAGATCAGGAGGTGGTAACACCTCCAGGCTGCCGTCACTCATGTCATAGAAGCTGCTCCCATCAGAAGTAACAACCGGCTGCCAGGACCAAAGCTCAGCTCCGGTACCATCTCCGGAGTAACCAGAGCCAGACCCTTCACCCAGAACCTGAATGATCTCAGAGCTTGTTTGAGGTTTCACCATTGGAGGTCTGGTGGTTGCAGAGGAGCCTTCTGGGGCGGCGGCCTCAAGGTCTTCTCGAGGGGTATTGCCTTTCGTGGCAGGAAGATGAGTGAAGAGGAATCCCTCATCTTCAAAATTTCCATTATCTGTGAACCAGAAGAACACATTGAAGCGTTTAGCACCAGAACCTAAGAGCTTTGAATGAAATTCAAGTAAAGGAAAATGGAAAAAAAGATTTATTAGTGAAGATCCAGATGTTTAAATAGTCTTGGTCAGCACCACAACAACCTTGAAGAACCTTAGTCCATCTACGATTTGCCCCAAGTTGTTTTAATTGCCCTCTGGAGTGAATTAATTTCAGTGCCAACATCTTTATTAGCCTCTTTGAAGTTTGAAGATAAAAGTAAAAATGACTTATTTCTGACATTTTCAATAATGTCAAATGTTGTTTCTGTTTTCCGATTAAAATGAAAGTTGTGACATCAATATTGAAGAAATGTGTATATATTAATTGGATTGGGAAATATTACTTGTTGTAAAGTAAATACAAAAGTGAAGCAGTGATCAGAAAAGAGATGTTCTAAAAAATATCTTGTGTTCTTCGTCCTCAGTAGTAAAAGAGACGGTTCTGTTCGTGTGTTATTGGTACCAGACATGATTTTATCTACAGCAGTTTTTCGGACTACATGCATGTGTCGGGATTCTGAGAGGGATGGTTTTCACTCCGACGGTGTGAAAGAAAAACTTTACTTTTACACACCAGTTAGCCATAACATTAAAACCACCTGTAAATTCTGTAGATCCCCTTTTCTGCCATCAAAAACACTCGACACCAGTCATGCAGAACCAGCATCAACTTTTCCAACAACCCGTTCTACAGAAGCTCCTCCGAGGGTTCGCCCCCCCCACTCCAATCAATGAGCCTTGGATGACCATGACCCTGATACCGGTTCACCAGTTGACCCTTCTTACGCCATTTTTGTAGGTTATAACTATTTGCAAACTTGGAACATCCAACAAGACCTGCAGTTCTGGACTAAGACCCAGTTTTCCAGCCTTTACGATTTGGTCCTTGTCAAAGTCACACAAGTCCTTAAGCTTCTTTTCCTGCTGCCGACACTATTGGAGTCACTATGTCACTATTCACATGTTATGTTACTATTCACATGTTATGTTACTATTCACATGTTATGTTACTATTCACATGTTATGTTACTATTCACATGTTATGTTACTATTCACATGTTATGTTGCTATTCACATGTTATGTTACTATTCACATGTTATGTTACTATTCACATGTTATGTTGCTATTCACATGTTATGTTACTATTCACATGTTATGTTACTATTCACATGTTATGTTACTATTCACATGTTATGTTACTATTCACATGTTATGTTGCTATTCACATGTTATGTTACTATTCACATGTTATGTTACTATTCACATGTTATGTTACTATTCACATGTTATGTTACTATTCACATGTTATGTGAATAGTGACATATGTTCAAATTCAGCAGGAAATTTACTCACTTCCTGTTGCTACTGGCTCCAAAGCGACGGCCCTCCACGGGAATTCGGTGGCGTTTGTTGGAGCTGTGCTCTCTTCAAGCATGAAGACGTCATTCCCGATCGTTGTCGAGGCCTGAGGGTCTTGCAACTGGTCGAAGGGTTCGAACAGGAAGTCTTCTTTCTTCAGGAAAACGTCGCTGCTGTCTTCCTCCTGGCTCGGGGCGTCGGGAGGCTTCTCCGCGGCGAGGATATTATCCTGAAAGAAGACAGAGCGTTTGTTTCGTTTGTGCCTCACGCTTCTGATAATCCATCTCTTCTTCTCCCCTCAGTTTCACTCACCATGTTGTCAAAGTCGTCTGTCGATTGGCTCGTCGGCTTCGCGGTAGGTAACGACTTTTCAGCTGCAGAAGAGAGTGACTTGTTAGGCTACGACAAACTGCGTTTACAAGACCGTGGAACATTTCCGTAAGCGATAACCCAAACTCAAATGAATGTGACTGAGGCTATCCAGAACGAGCCAGATTCATTTTGTTGCAGGCGCAGTACAATTAAATGCCCAATATTGAAATGTAGATACGGTTTATTCACCAGGAGACATCAAGAATCAAACATTTAAGTGTAAAATGATATTAAGATATGATTTTGATAAAATATTTTACTTTCAGTTCAATGAAAAGAGTTAATATTTCGTCTTTTCTTTATTATTGACCTTTCTGTTGCTTATCCTGTGCATGGTCCCAGGAGGTAATCCTACCCCTCACTTTGGGCGAGAGTTGAACCCTCAACAATCTGCTAATTGGTAACGAAGCCCAGTCAATATTGTTGTCATCTTAGGGTCGTGTCAAGGAGGGCACCCGGTGTTAAACCGGTGCAATGACCGGACTACAACACCTGGGTCCGAATGCATCTTTGCATGACAGGGCGGCCACCGAACCGGAGTCTTTCAAGGCATAGTTCGCCTTCTTTTGGGTCCTATTGCATGTAACGTATTTCAGATGATTTTTTTTGCTGTTGTCTGAAAATAAAATCTAATGTTTTCATCAACAATAATGGAAGTCGTTTCAGGCAAATTGAGCAAACTCAAAGCTGCGTTAAGTTTTCTACGTTTTTACAAATATTTTTCAGGAAAATTCGTTGGGAGTCTGAAACGAAAATGACCGGCGGGCCGATAAACAGATTCTGATCTGCGTTCTGACCGTCCTCCTGCTGCTGAGCGTCTGGTTGCGTCCCCAGTCCGTCGTTGGTCATGAAGTCGTCTCTGTGCAGAGCTTCTGTGATGTAGTTGCGGAAGTCAGTGATGGTGTAGACAACCGTGGGCTGCTCGGCGGCGCCGGGATAATTCCTCCCCACAAGGTTGTTCTGCATAGAGATGAAGTCCAGCGTGTCGTTGGCGATGCCTTCAGGGTCCACTTCCACCGTGATGGTGTAGTGCACCAGGACCACCAAACCCCTGAGAGCCAAAAAGAGGAAGGAGCGAGAGTTTCTCTTCTGACTCTATTCAAGAGAAATCAAACCCGATGTAAGTCATGATGGTCATTCTTCCCTTATTTCCGTGCTATTAGAAAGTTCTGTACCTCCACTGTTTGTACTGTACCTTGAGGCGGATTCTGACGGCTGTGCTAAGCTCTCTCGCCGCCGCTAAGCTCTCACGCCGCAACTCCATCTAATTTACATCCGGACGGGATATTTTTAATTTTATCCCAAGAACAATTCAGGCGATAGTCTTTTGTGTCACAGCGTCACGCAAATTTCCGAGGTGAATGAACGCAATTCTTGATTTTCAGTCAGTTTTGCGGATCCGTGTGAACAGGGATCGTTTCCTCAACTTTGTCGTCTGAGAGCGGAACTTTAAAAAAGTTCAGAAACAAGTTTTAACGCCAACGGTGTCGCGTGAACCGGGCCTTTAAAGTCCTTGTGAGTCGACTCGCCATCCAGTGACAGAGGGGTCCCTGGGTCTTAAACATTTAACCCTATGGCAGGTGGCCGCCGAGCGTCTTATCCCACTTAAGACCCGATTGACGATTGTAAAGGACATTAAGTGGAATTTAGAGCAGAGGAGCAGCCGAGCTCTTAGTTACTGCAGCAGCCAGGAGAAAGGGGCTTTAGGAGGGGAGACGGTCCGCGAGGACGGGGGCTGCGACGTAAGGGCAACGCCGCCCCCTCCTTAATTACTATCCTCAGTCAACAGTTAGAACGCGACGCTTCCAGCTCTGAAGGGGTTTGAGTCTAGATGCTACAGATCTGTACGAACGCTAGTGTAGGAGAATATTTTCGGTACTTTGCTGCTGTGTCCCGAGGCTTAGATCAAAAACTATTAAAGGTTTTTTTAGATATTCTCTGGAAACAGAATGAAACATGATTGCAGACAAGACGGATTTGTGGGGGTGAAAATCGCTGCATCACAACCAAATACATCCAGTAAATTAGTTTAATAGTAATATCTGAGGTCTAAATGATGTTTGAAAAGTCCAACTCACCGCTCCAGGTCCTTCTGTGGTCTGAGAAAGAAACCAAACATCACATTCATAAGTCACAGTCGCCCACAGATGAGGCTCTTATTCCCTGTTTGCGTATTTCAAGCACTTGTAAGAAGTATTTTCAGGACAGGGGGGGGTGACTCTACCTGAATTCGACCACATGGACGCTCTTGAAGCCCGGTAATCTCTCGAAGGCCTCTTCAATCTGAAAAGAAAGCGTCATCTTTATTCCATATGTTTCAGTTTTCAGATTGTTTTTCTGAAAACAAATGGTGCTTATTTAAATTAAGTACAAAAAAAAAAAAGTGTAATACAGCAAATTGTGATATGTGACCGATATGATAAGTGTTTTTGAAATCTTGTGATAGATGAGCTCCGTTCTACACACCTCTAGTTAAAACATAGTTCTCAGGACTCCAGCAAGATTTTTATAACTTCTGCTGAGGACATTATTCGATTTCCAACTTTGGTTTTGAGTGTTAACGAAATTCCCCAAAAAACGACTTCACATGTTTTCGTGAAACTCGATAGGACGGTTGAGCACGTCCGAAGAAAGAAAAGTGTCGGACTTGATTCGCGTGAATGTCACTTAGGATTATTCGCATCACTTCCCGATCAACGACCCATCGGAGCTGGACTTTTTCGAAGAATCACACCGTTGACATTCTTTTTGCAACACAGCTCGATCCAAAACATCTCGCTGGACACGAAATACTTCATCTGTATTTAATGTGTACTTAATGTGTATTTGTGACTCTTCGCATTTGCTTGCGATAGCATTTAGTGTAATAAGAGTACAAATGAAATAATCAGTATTTAAGATGACATTTCAATCACGGCGTTGAGAACTGTTGGGATTCAGCTTTGCTGCACAGTTAAAATACTAGTTGCGATAAGAGCTGAAGAGCACTTATCGTCATCGGCCGACTCAAAGGATGATGAACGCATCTGCAAATTTTATCTATATCTGCAGAAAAAGTACATTTTAAGTGCACCCCAGAAAAATCTCAGACTATCCTCTTGCACACTCGGGCCCCAGTCAATTCCCATACTACGATCTCTTACAAGGGCTGAGTTTTGAACAATATGCACGCCCACCACCTCCTCCCAATCTCCACCTTATCATTCTTTAGTCTCAGCAGAGTCATCAGCCACCACCACTGTATATATTGATGCTGCTGAGGGCAGATCGCCCTTCAATCGCAAAATCCCCACAGAGCACCAAGGCCTTAATGCAACATATAATCTGGTTTATTTAACTTAACTTTATTCTCTATCCCTCCTGATTTCTATTGTTTGTTCACTTTTCAAAGCGGTGCCGACAATTTCATTTGAGTAAAAATGCAAAGGTTTTTCTGGGTCTCGGTGACCTATGGCCGCCCTCCACTCATTGAGTGGCGCTCCTGCTGTTTCTATTAGCCCCGTTATCCACTTCACATTCCCTCATTAATGACCCTGACTCCGATATTCAAACCATAAACCGGCTTCCCGCCTCACTGACGCTGAAGCCCGGCCGGAAAAAGTCCCGGCAGTACGGGAATACTCCGGCACTCTCTGCTTTCCTGGCACAGGTTGTTTTGTTTTTTTCCAGCGACTCCATGTGAGTCACTGCCTGTACTCAGTATGTTCTCGGAAATTTTCCAGCTCCGTTTCTGCCTCAGCGGGAAGTATAGTCGATGGCTGGCAGCGCTGAAGAAACCGAAGCTTTAAAGCGTGAAGATCTAGAATGAAAGCAGGCGAGGCCTTTACGGCGGAGCCCAACTCCTGATTCTGCAGTTCGCAGGGAGCCACAAGAAAGTGGATTCGGTAATAACGGAGGATCCTTGACGTCAAGAGGGGAGATGAAGAGGAGAACTGACAGAGAGGCGTGAAAGAGGAGGAAGAGGAGGAGGAGGTCTGCACACCAGTCAGAAAGATCACTAAGCCTGGCTGACGGACGCAAACGCGGCCCGCTGCTTCATATATTCTCTAGAATTTGACGATGGAAACAGATTTATGCGCGTTGACAAGAATCATTCAGGTTAATACCGAGGAGCAAAAAAAGTTTATAAATATATAAAGTGTGACGCATGAGAGTCAGAATCTTCAAGACCAAGGCCAAAGTTCTCTGCAGAAAATTGTTGATTACTCGTTGGGTCGGGGTCGAATCGCTTGCGAAGGAGTTTAAGTATCTCGGGTCGGACTGTGAGACTGACAGGCGGTTTGGCGCAACATCAGCAATAAGCTGCGTCGTGTGGCATAGCCCACTATTCACCGGTTAATCCATGGTTACGTTCGCACGCCCAGTCTAAACGCCTCAGGCCTATTTTACCCAGATCAGATGTTTGTGTAGTTGTTAATATGAAAATGTGTCCTAGCCCGAGTTCACAGCCCTAATTGACCCGCGTGTGCAGAACAACAGTAACAAACGGGTCCCACAGCGCGCTGTCAACACGGAAGCTAACTGGAATCCACTGAAGTGAGTTTGTACGTTACCATTTGTAGGAAAACTGTTGACAGTGATGTTTATCAAGTTTATAGTGATGTTCTGCTGTGAAAAGCAACAACTATACTGTACTATACTGTACTATACTCTACTGTACTGTACTATACTCTACTATACTCTACTATACTCTACTGTACTATACTCTACTGTACTGTACTATACTCTACTATACTCTACTATACTCTACTGTACTATACTGTACTATTCTGTACTATACTGTACTATACTCTACTATACTGTACTCTACTATACTCTACTATACTCTACTGTACTGTACTATACTCTACTGTACTATACTCTACTGTACTATACTGTACTATACTCTACTATACTGTACTATACTCTACTATACTCTACTATACTCTACTGCACTATACTGTACTATACTGTACTATACTGTACTATACTGTACTATACTCGACTGTACTGTACTATACTCTACTATACTCTACTATACTCTACTGTACTATACTGTACTATACTGTACTATACTCTACTATACTGTACTCTACTATACTCTACTATACTCTACTATACTCTACTGTACTATACTGTACTATACTCGACTGTACTGTACTATACTCTACTATACTCTACTGTACTATACTGTACTATACTCGACTGTACTGTACTATACTCTACTATACTCTACTATACTCTACTGTACTATACTGTACTATACTCTACTATACTATACTATACTATACTCTACTATACTCTACTATACTATACTCTACTATACTATACTCTACTGTATTATACTCTACTATACTATACTCTACTGTACTCTACTATACTATACTATACTCTACTATACTCTACTATACTCTACTGTACTATACTGTACTATACTCTACTCTACTCTACTATACTATACTCTACTCTACTCTACTATACTCTACTATACTCTACTATACTATACTCTACTATACTATACTCTACTATACTCTACTATACTATACTCTACTATACTCTACTCTTGTATTTGTGCAGGAGGATGACGTCGAAGTCGCATGAATTCCGATCTGATGGTTAAGACTGGGGTAAAAAAAATCCGACCTGTGTCGGATTAAGGACGACATATGAAGGTGGTCAAAAGATCTGGGAAAGATCAGATTTTATGTGTTTGGTTCCGTTCAGACTGCCATGAAATATTCAGATATGCTCAGAAAATCAGAGCCAGATACTTCCAGCTGTGTGAACAAAGATGGATGAATGGATGGATGGATGGATGGATGGATGGATGGATAGATGGACGGATGGATGAGTGAATGGATGCATGGATGGATGGATGGATGGATGGATGGATGGATGGGTAGAGTAATGTCATCTGTGATATAAAGGTGTCAGAACACACAGTGACATCACAAAGGTGCTTTGGCAGCAGAAGGGTGACCTTCACTTTACCAAGCAGCTGGTTTTAACGTAGCGGCTAGCTGGTCGATGTTGTCGACATTATAATTGACCAACTCGATAAAAGAGAGACATTAAACCAAAGAAAAAAACCTTCGATTTGTAAAATTCTTTACTGATAAACATGAAATTTAATACATAATTATTAAAAACGAATATTGAGTAAACTTTTGACAGGAAGTTGTGCATAAATGGATTGTGCTAGTATGTTTAGAGGTTTCTAGCTGTTTCTGCTCAGGAGTAAAGCCCATTGTTTACACCCCTCTCCTTCTGGGCAGGGATCTTCATTGCCAGGAATTGTTCTAACTTTCCTACCATTGTATATCTGAAAACAGGGTGTGCGTCATGGCACTTCCTGTCAACAATTACACTCAGGGGCACCTTTGCAATAAACGTCCAAACCTACTTGTCTTCGCTTTGAGCGCTGTATTTTTCCGATTCACCAGCCAAACCTTTGAATGAGAAACTCTGATTGGCTAAGACGGCGCCACACTGGACCCCAAGCAATTTGCAAATTAGAGAGGCGACTCTAGATGTCCACAGAAAGATGGCGACTGGCAACTAATACAAATACTTTTGGGATTCTGCAACGGATTAAAGGCAAGGTTATCCAAAATGTCTATTTAAAAAAAACAAGAAAACATAAAGAACCAGCTCAAACTTTAAATAATAAGCTTGTTGACAATTATACCTTCAGAAAATAATTTGTTAGCATGTAGCACGGTATAACCGAATAAACTCTCTACGTTATGTCAAATTAAGTCAATTACTTAACTCTTTGCGTAAGACATACACTGATGCCTCACCCCTTGTTACGTTAGCTAAAAAGTTACCTTTAAATAACTAAACCAATGTAGCATATACTAAGAAAAAGTATCTTCAAGCCTTAATGACAATATTGTATGCTATACTTAGCAACGTAGCACATGTGAAAATATTAACCCATGGCTTAAGTATCAAGGCACAAGCTAAAAATTTGACATCATGTTACGGAAGTGTTCTTACAGCGAAGCAGTCCAGGTTCATTCAGTACCTGAATAACAAAAAACATGCTTGTGTTCCCTCAAAATGATGACTTGTGTTTAAACTTCATCATTCTTCAACATCTATTGTTCGCGTTTGTATAAAAGTCGTGTAGGTAACGTCACCCTCGTGCTCGTAAAGCGGGGAAAAACCATCTCACCCTGTGCATGAAGTGTTTCGCCAGCTGCTGGTAGTGGGAGCTGCTCCGATCTCTCAGAGCATCATTGTAGGTTTCTTCTTTCAGCCTGACACTCAGCTCCACCACCTTGTCCTCCAGGGACCTCGGGGGCCACAGCGAGGTGTCCTGTATCTCGTTACCAATCTGGGCACAGGAGTAATCGGACACGTTTGATGTCAATATTTCTCTGAGGCTAAAAAATACTCAGTTCAGTTCGGTTTTACGACGAATCCATTAATGCTTACCGAGTTATCTTCTTCGTCCTCCAGCCCAAAGCCGTTTTGTCCAACTAAGTTGTCGTTTAGGTTGTAAGGCCTCTCTGTTATATCGGGGAAGTTGCCATTGTTGTACTCCACTACGTACTTGGCTGTGGTATCCAAAACGGAAACGATGGTGGGCTCCTCTGTGATACTCACTCCAGTGGCGACCACAACAGGTTCTGGGAGGATTTTGTCAAGGGACTCAGTTGTTATCTCTACTGGTGCCTCTGTCATTAGTTCCTCTGCAGGTTCTGCTACAACATCTAGTACGTTACCCTCAACTTCCTCTGGGATAACACTTGCGACGACATCCTTAAGGACAGGCTCATCAGGAAACTCCTCAACTTCATTGGTTCCGGCCCTGGTGGTAATCCCTGGATGAGTCACAACCTCTAGAGAGGTTTCACTTGGAGCCTCTGGTGCAACTTCTTGTCCAGCTTCAGGGAGGAATTTGGAGTCCGAGACAGGCTCAACCATCAGAGTGGTGGTTTCTGGAAGTATTTTTACCTCAAAGTGTCTTGGAAGTTCCACTCTCACCTCTGATTCGGGTGTTTCCTCCACTTCGTTTCCAGTCAATGCACCATCAGTATGTTCTGGAGCTACAATCCCTGGAGTGACTTCTTCCATAGAGTCTAGAGTTGGTACATCAGGAGCTTCTGGATCCACTTGGTCTACAACTTCTTGTTCCAGTTCAGCAATACCAGGGTCTTCTTCTGTTATCTCCACAAAAGTGGATTCTTCGCGATGCTCTGATTCTAGCCCTGGAGCAGCTACTTCTGTTTTATGTACAGTAACATCTATTACATCCTCATTGGTTATAACCTCAGGTTCTTGTGTCGGTCCTCTGCTGAGTTCCTTCTCTTGATTGACGTCTTTCATGACTTCAGCCTGTCCTGGTTCTGTCTGTTTCGGACTCTCCTCAACGGGTCTTACTTCGTCATGTTGTCCAATAGTTTCCGCTAACTGCCCTGAATTTTCGTGCCGGTGTTCTTCGGTTGGTTGTACTGTGACTTCGGTTTCATCAGCAATTTCTTCATTAAGTTCACTTTCTTGCACTAGTACTCCTGCAGGTTCTGTCTCAATGTTAGATTCTTCAACAACTTCCGGTTCTTGTTCTTGTCCAGTTGTGTCTGCCACTATTATTGTTTCTTTAACAGGTTCTGTTGCTTTTGTATCACCTGCTGTAGGAGCTACTATCTCTGCAGTTTCTTCTCTGGGTTCTGGTTCTTTGAGGTTTCTTACTGTATTCATTATTTCCTGAACAATTTCAGCTACATTTTTCTCTACTTCTTCCAACTGTGTCACATATGTTTCTCCTGCACTCACATTTGGTTCCGGAGCTTCAGTTGTTCCCCTCATTACCTCTGTAGTTGCATCGACTGTTTTTACTGGTACTTCCTCAATGGCGGTTGTTCCTGTTGCTGGTTCAACTGCTTCTCGCGTTTCTGCGGAGACATCTACTGAAGTTGCTACTCCTGGTTCCTCGTCCGGTTGTTTTTCCTCTGCTGCTTCGACCGTATCTCCTTCCACAGTGAGAACTTCAACCGCTAGTGCTTCTCCGTCCTCTGTCTTTGTTATCCCCTCAACAGATTCCACTTCACCGGCAGCTTTGGTTGAGTCATCTTCAATAACGACCGAAGCTTCTTCATGTTTTATTTCTGGCGCGGGCTTTTCCGTTGCCTCTACTACACTTTGGTTCTCCTGTGATGTATCTACCTCTAATGCTGGTGGCTCCTCAGTGACATAAGAGATGTGTTCATCCCAGACTTCTTGCGAAATCACTACAACAGGCTCAGAAGTTAAGCTAGCCATTAGTGTTGGCTGCTCTTCTGGCGCTTTGCCCTCACCGACGTCATTACTAGCTTCTACTGATACCCTGCCTGTCGTTGTAGGAATAGACTCGGGACCAATGACGATTTCAGCTTCTTCCTCCAAATAAAAATCTGTCATCGGAAAAGTAGTTGCCGTTGTGTCTGAGCTTTCATCTTTGCGAACTCCTACCACCTCAGAAGGACGTTCCGCAGGTTGCTTCTCTATGGCACCTTCAGATTTTCCAAGAACTGCCACATCATCCAGTTCAGTTGCATCTGGTGATGCTTCATGAGTGTATTCATCAGTTGTAGCTACATCTGGGGTTTCTTCAACTTCCATGACCTTCACCGGTGTCTCTGGGATATTCTCCATCACGGCTTCTGATGGAACCTTGGCAGCGCCATCTTTGGATGATTCTTTACCGATACTTTCTAGTGATACAACTTGTGTTACAGTTGTTACAGTGGGTTCAGCAGGGACTACAGAAGTAGCTTCTACGATAGCCTGTGCGGCCGCAGCTTCTGAAGGTGGCTCCTCACCCTCTGGGGTAGCTTCTTGAATCACATCGGAATCAGGCGCCTGCACATCTTCAGGAATGAGCTCAAAGGTGCCACTTTCCACCACTCCCTTCTCTCGGGTTGTATCTGGTACAGTTTCGTGTTCCCCTACTCCCTCAGCTGTCCCATCAAAGGGATCGTGAGTCAGAGAATGGGGAACATCTGTTGCAACCTCAGACACTTCCTCTGACTCCAAGGGAAACTCCATGTCAATCATGGCCAAAGATGGACTTGAGGTGAACCCACCTCCGGTTTTCTGGACTTCTTCAGTTTCCTCTGGTATTGCAAAAATCGTAGGCTCAGTTGTCACATCCAAAGGAATGTTTGTCAAGGCTGCTGCTGCTTCTTGAACCGCCATTTGAGTTGCAAAGTGTGTAGGGGGCAGGCCAGTGACCTCCAATCCTGGTGGAAGGTCATCTTGGTTCACTGCAATTGTCTCTAGTCTGCTGAGGGTGACGTCTCCTCCTGCGGAATGACGATATAGATTAAATTACATTTGTAAGGCCAATGAAAAGGAACATTTAAACATTGAAACATAAGATCAAGCACTGGGATTGGTTGAATAGAATTTATCATTCACCCCCCCCCCTACTATCTTCTTGTGGACATACAGATACATCAAAATCAAAAAATGTTCTGCTGAGGTACTAAGAAACATTTAAAATCATGTGTTGTCCGACTGAAATGTAATGATTGCGTCCGGGCGACCCAAAGCCCTCAACGTCCACAAATAGAACTTAACCCCCATCTGAGCACCAGGCAGTAGCAGCAGTTCGGTGGCCTTCTGATGTCCTCGCCCTTTGTGTTGGCTGCACTCTGACAGACCTGAGCAAACCACGAGATAATCTGCACTAGAGTTATTTAAGAAACCCATTGACTTCCAGCCTCCGACTGCCATAAATAGAAAGTGTTGCAGACGGAGCGTTACTGTAAGTCCACAGACCAAACCACCTGTAGCTCTGATCTCACTAACCCTGATGCTTGTCCTACAGCAGCTCACTCACGGCTGCTTCTACCCTCCGTTGTCCAGACTGTTGCCTGTAATTAGGCTTACAGATCTATTCTGAGAGCAGAGTGTGTGACGGGAATCAGCCGCCGGCGCCCTCGCCACTCCATCCGAAGACGGAAGTGACGGGAAAGCAGCTGAACGGGAGATTTTAAACTTGGGCCGATGTTTAAATTCACGCTAAGAAATGATTCAGGATATCAGTGAGACTTGCTTGAAATTTTATTTAAAATAATCTGAAGAAAATGAAGTAAAAGTTCCTTTGTTTGTTTTTTGTGGATAAAGAAACGTTAAACAGCTTCATTTTTAGTATGTAAAAACATTTTTGGGTCAAATTAATGGTAAAATGGCATCAGAAGAAGATCATTGCCACGATCAGATTTTTTTTTGTACATTCAAATTTACAGTCAAAAACATACTTTACCCCTTCAGCTACAGCATGTAAATATCTTTACAGTAACAAGATGCTAAAAATATAGTATATATCTGTAAAAGAATGCTGGTTTCTAGTTTAAAACATTCTGAATTTATTATAATTTACCAGTAATTTAATAGTAAAGTTTTGTCTTGTTTTGCTAATGCTAAAACATTTCTATGATTTCAGATGAATACATGATCAGAACCAGTTCATTGGATAATTGAATTCATCTTAATTTACTCCATTATGGGAGCAATAAAATGATTGACAGTGCGACTTTCAGGCGTGTTTTTACCTGATGGAGTCGCCGATCTTTCAGTCTGGACGGTTGTTTCGGAGCTGAAGAAGAAGAGAAAGCGTTTAGAAATCAGACGGCAGAGGAAGCTCTAACTTTTGTAAAATATAAATATAAATATATGTGATCAAAAGGAAAACAATTCTGTTGTAATTGCAGAAAAGTTGAAAGTTTACAGTTGGACTTGGAATGAAAGCATAGAGTAGATAGTTATATATGCTAGCTACTATACTATACTACTATATATATATATATATATATATATATATATATATATATATATATATATATATATATATATATATATATATATATATATATATATATATATAATGATAATGACAAAACTGAAAATATGGTTTTTGTTTTTTCACTTATTAGTAATGATTAATGTCTAAAATCAATGGTAGCCATTAAACAAATAAAGATATAAAAGTCGTTTTCAGTCAAACACAGTTTAAACACTTTTTCACTAAAAAAAAAACAGCTTTTTTTTTAGCATTTTATGATTCTAAAGGGGGAATTCTTCAATTACTTCAAGATTTGATTCTGAGTCTCTGCAGCCTTACATGCATAAAAAGAATAAATCTAATTAATAAACTGACTAAGAAAATGTAATTTATCGTTCCAGAAATCAGATGTTTTGGATGCAGGACCTCCCATTTCCTGTCAGCGACACCATGTGTGACTCCTGACAATAATTCGCATTCCTCCTTAAATTCATTAAAACGCTGCAGCTCGGCCGGCCCGAAGCATTTCACAGCGCAATTTAACAAAAGCCACATGACTGTAAAAATGTGTAACACGCCCAGCGAAAAGGCAAAGACGACAATGAAGCAGCTTGTGTAGTCTGATGAAGTTTGAAACGCGTGCAAATAAACTCCAAATGAAGAGGATGTTTGTCTTGAGGACGGTTTTTGCCGAGTAAAGAAACGGATCAGGACAGAATGTGGCTCGAGGAGAGGAACGTGAATCATTAGTAAATGTTGGATGGATACAGTAAAAGAAAAAAGTACATGGTGGCGCAGTATTTAATGCTGTGAAAAAGTATTTGGCCCCTCTTCCCTTCTTCTTTCTTCTGTTTTAAAGTGTCTCTTCAACTAAACTGTGTTGATCTTCAAGCAGAATTAACCCAAAAACACCCTGAGCAAACACAAAAATGCAAGTTATTTATTGGATCCGAAAAGGTTCTAGAACACCGACTGGGTTAGGAGGAAAGGCTCCGCCCCCTTGGATACTAAAGCTCAAGGGGGCGTAAACTAAGACCTACCCGGAAGTGATTGCTACCAATCCCAACTGTTCAAGCACAACATCGCTCCAGAAGCAGGAAGTAATCTCACTATTACGGGAAAGATAGTGGCGAGGAAAAAGCAACCGCTGACCCAGAAGAACATAAAGGCTCGACTGAACCTTCTGAAGACGGGTCCGATTCCATTTGGTGTGAACCAAACACAGCATTCCACTAGGAGAAGGACGGGCCAAGATGGAGGTGGTGGAAGTGATGCAGTGGAGAAACTTCAGAACCAGGACAACTCGCCATTATCAAACATGGATTCTGATCCTGGAAAGTTCTGGAGTGTTCTAGTCAGACTAGAAAAATTCCAACTGGGCTGCATTAAAGCGGTTCTGAAGAGAAGAGTGGGCCGAAATTCCAACACAGTGATGTCCGACGCGGATCTCCAGTTATTGGAAGTGTTTGGTTGCAGTTCTCGCCGCTAAAGGTGGAGGTTAATTTTCGGACGGAGGTCAGGAGGAGGGGGGTCCAATACTTTTTCACAGACATGAAAAACGGTATATATTTTTTTCTATTGTTTCCTGAGTGAAACGACCCAAGACCAGCTCAGTGGGTCAGTGTCTGGTGTTTGCAGGCCTACCTGCATGAAGGAGGGCCTGCGGTGATGGAAACACTGGAGCGGATAACGAAACACAGCACAGGTGTCAATACACAAACGCAGAAACATTCAGGCCCGTTTACATGACAACAGCTTTGCTCAAAACGGAAACAGACAGTTTTCCTTCATCGTTTTTGGGAAATGTTCCGAATTCATTCGATAGCAGTGAATAAGTGGTCTTGGAGTCCAAGACAACAACTCAATAGATTTCAAGATTAATGCTCAGAAGTTTCAGAAACTTCATTATAAATGGATTAACGGACGCGGGAAAGTTAGAATTTAATCCGAATATAATATAAAGTAATGACGTTTTCAAATAATTACTAAGAACTAGTTGGTCTCAAACGCATGTTGTCCGCCATCACTGCGTTAAAGTCGGGTCCGATCCCGCATTTTTACCGTAAGTTTCTCTCAGCACTTTGCTGCGAAGACGCAAAACGCGAAGAAAACCGTGAGACTTGTGTTCTGCCGGGTTTGTTTCTACGCCATTATTGTGTGAAGGGTCCGTAACAAAGGTCACCGTATTATGCAAAATTGTTGAGTAAACGGCCTCTCAGTATAAACATTTCACCAAGTGCTGCTGGGAAAATATTTAACTAGTCACTTCAAAATGTCCTTCAATGAAATAAAATCAAAAATAAAGACTTGTTCACTGCAGAAAAGCTAAAACTGGATTTTAGTTCTTGTGTTTTTAGCCCCCAAATCTTTTATTTTCTTAAAACAAGTATAAAAAGAAAAAACCTATATATCTCATTTATAATGTTTCCATTTAAAATCAACATTTTTTAAAAGATTTTTCACCAAAATTCTAAACAAAACGATTCCTCATGAGATTATCACAATTCAGACAAAGCAGCGAAAAAAAAAAAAAAAAAATCAGGTTGAAGGCAAGTTTGAAATATTCAGGGGGAAAATATTGAGAACACCGTCTAATTCTGCTTCCATAGTCACAAAACGACATTTTCTAATGCGATATCAAACACCGGCACAAAAGCATGAGATGCTAGTGGAAGAGATTATCGGACTGACCTGTTCTCGGCGGCAGCCATGGCAACCCTCTGAAAGAAACACATCATCAGCAAAGAAAATTCTCAGCGTTAGAACTATAACTGAAAACAAACGCATGAGAGAATAAAATGAGAAAAAAAGAATAAAATTTAACAGTTGAAGGCTAATGCTAATAGCTACACGTCAAAAAAAGTTTTATAATATACGTCTTTTTTTTCGTTTGTATTACTTTGATTCAATTTATGTGTCCAAACTTGAGAAAAATATATATTTAAAGATGAAAAACAAGAAAGTTTGATAATTTGAGCGGCAATTTTCAGGTCACCCCAAAACAATTAAACCTTTTGTTTCCGATGGTTTCTCCACGAAAGACAACCAGTCGCGAGTTCGACCCCGGTGCTGGATCCGGTTCAGAGTCTGTTCAACTTCTAAGACCCAGTTTGGGTCCCAACTGGCTGGAGCGGCACTAGAACCACGTCATTAAATCACGGTCTCTACTCAACCAGTACCCAGAACCAGTTTTCTTAGTAAAGCAACGGATCACCAAATACAAACTAGACGCAGCTTTGAACCAGTCGTGGAAAGGAATTTATGAAAACTGAGAAAAGTCCAATCTCAATCACATCTAGATCCACGGACATCCATTCAAAAATCCCTCAGTAACTCCTTACAGTCCTGATGAGGCGGATGTGTTCTTCTGATTGGCTGAAGAAGCTGCCGACGTCCGTGATGCTGACCGAGCCGTCTATGCAGCGGCTGACCCAGTCCTGGTACTCGTCCCGCTCTGGAAGACGGTCCCAGAAGATTTTGAAGGCTTCCCACACCGTCTCCTGGCACACTAGAAAACCACAGACACAAACGTATAACAAGTCAAAGATCAACTAACTCCGTTTGAAGTAAAGACCTCAGGTCCTCATTCCAGACTTGAGTCCGTAAACCCCGTGAGCTGACAGGTCTGAGTGCGTCGCAGTAAATACAAATAAGGCAAATTAGTCCAAATTCTTTGCTTTACTTGTGTTTCGGGTTAGTTAATATTACCGTTAGCGGTTGAGCTAATGGAAAACGTCAGGACGCGAATAACAGAGAATTTTATCAGTGATGAAATTCTTCAAATGTCACATGTCTGGACGTCAGTCGGACGTTGATGTGGGGGTTGGTGGACGAGCTTATCAGAGCCACCTTTGTCCGCCTCAGCGTTCCGAATCCAGACCTGAATCCAGACGCTTCTACCAGTAGATCCACCATTCCTCCTCTTCACAGGTCCAAACCATCTCAATCTGTCCTCTCTGTCTTTGTCTCCAAGACGTCTAACCTGGACTGTCCCTCTGAAGTTCCCCTTTCTGATCCTGTCCTTCCTCCTCACTCCCAGAGAACATCTGAACATCTTCAGCTCTGCCTCCTGTCTTCTGCTCAGAGCCACCGTCTCTAAACCATCCAGCAGAACTGCTCTCACCTCCATCTTGGGAACCTTTCCCTTCACTCCTGCTGAAACTATTCTGTCACAGATAACTTTTGATACCCTCCTCCACCTCCTCCACCCTACCTCCTTCAACCTAGTCCTTGGAGACTCCTGCCTGACCTCATCTGTCAGCCTGTCCATCAACATAGCAAACAATCTCTTTCCCAGATCTTCATCGTGTGGCTCATCAGATTTATACCCCTGTAGTTGCTACAGCTCCAAACATCCCCCCTTGTTCTTGAAAATCTGCACCAGTACCCTTTACCTCCATGCCTCAGCCATAATCTCATTCACCAAGACAGTGTTGAACAAACTAGTAAAATACTCCACTCTCTAGACACCGCCATACGTCCGCTGGTATGTCATCAGGACAATCGCCTTTTCGTTCTCAGGTGAGACACCAAGCATCTTCCTACCTGTCTCCCTTAACACATTCGCTGTGGTGGCCCAGACATCCAGCAGTTCTTCACTACCGCCCATATGCCGTCTCGACTTCTCCCTGAAGTCTTCTCCTTCCCTAACTTCAACCATTTTCACCACCAGAGTCATCCTCCGCTCTACGATTCCATGCAATCTGGCCATCTTCTCCGCTGCCTTCACCTTTCAGTCTCTAATCTCTTTCAGGCTTCATCTTCTGCTCAGGACGTAATCAAACTTTGTGCTCCTACCTCTGCTCTAAGATGTCACCCTGTGCTCCGCAAAAAAGTACCACCATCTGTCCTTAACCCCCCACCTGCCCAACACCTCCTCATCTCCTCTGTCACCTTCACCAACACTATGTTTGACATCCATCTCATCCCTGGGAATACTCTCCAGCACTTCATTCCAGAAATTCTCTCTCTCTTCCAACTCACAAACAACATGAGGGGCGTAAGCGCTGATTCATCATCGCACCTCCAATTTTTATCTTCATACTCATCACTCTGTCTGACACTCTCTTCACCTCCAGAACACTCTTCACATACTCTTCCTTCAGAATCACCCCTACCCCATTTCTTCTGCCATCGAAATCATGATAAAACAGATGGCACCCTCCTCCAATGCTTCTGGTCTTCCTGCCTTTCCACCTGGTCTCTTGAACACAGCAATTGCAGCAAAGTAATATCCCTGAAAACTCCCCGATGCCCTGCATTGTACAATCAATCCCGCTACTCAACCAACTACTCAAATTAAACGTTATTTCTGAAAATCTCTGTTTTTCATCAAATCTACCCCTAGGGAGTAAAATATGAACGATTGGAGTAAAATATGATACATACAAAATCAATCTGCTTGATAGCCGATAGCTAATCCTGTTAGCTGAACGTCCCAGCACACCTGTGCTAGCTGCACATGGAGACCAATCCATCTCCATCCAGCTCAGAGGACCGGTTCTTTAGATGGATATGTATTGTAGTTGAGACGGCTAACGCTATTAAAAGCTAACTCCGCCATGGTCGCCAACAATTATCTTTTTACAGTGTGTAAAATTTGTCTTAAAATACTGAATGAATAACATAATGCTAATTTTAGCTCTTTTGAAGGTAAACCCCTGAATCGAACAGTTTTTGAAAGCTAGAATTTCTTTCATGCTATTTGGGCTTTATGATGCACTACGAAAAGAAAGTTGTTGGTTAACTTCAAGAAGTAATTAAGTGTGAGTCTAACTTATTATCTTAAGTTGAGAACACTTAATTTAATTAATAGTGTGTATAAAATAAAACAGACAAGACAAATATTACACACTTTAAAAAAGAGAGTTGTTGGTGATTTAAAAATACAACCTTGACTTATGACACAATTAAATTATGTATTTTAGACTTTAATTAGTAAGTTAAACTTGACGCAAATCAACAAATTTCCTTTTTTAGTGCATTATTCTGCTTAAATTTTCGACTCCATAGCAATTAATTAAATTTTGTGTTACCAGAGAGGAAATAACTTTTTTTACAGTGTCGGTTCTTCTCCGTTAATCTCTACATTTCATGTGCGAGACAAAAACCTGGACCTTGAAGATGCAGGAAACAACGAGAACTTGTAGCCGCGAGTAAATTCTCTATTAAGACTTCGGCGCTTGTGCAACGCATCTGGCTCTGCATGACCTCTGACCTCGACGGGATTGGCTGACTTTAATGACGGCCGACTTGGCGTTTAAGCTTGTAAGTAAGTTTAGGTAAGAGCGTCGGTGAAACGCCCAAAGTGTTACAGTGACCGCTGAGGAAAAAGGGAAATTTCCCCGTCGTTTGAAACCCCAAGAGAAAGAACTAGCGCGCTAAAACCGTAAAGAAAGAACGCCGTACCTCTGTGGTGAAAGAACCTGAGGTGGTTGGCGGCGGCCTGGTCAACCGTCTCCTGAGTGCACAGTTTGACTCCACTGGGAAACAAGATATTCCGTTTTCTTCTAGTTAGAGCAGTGTGTCGTCTGTATAAAAGCTGATCTGAGTCCAATGGCTCAACCAAATACCCAGCATGCACCTCCGGATTCCAGTCAGGTGTGGCATCTGTGGATATGAAAAAACTGTTAGAGATAGTCGGAACTTCCATCCAGCAGATTTCAGTCATTTCAGATGCTGTAGATTGTTTTGACCGTCAAATATCAGAAAATGGTGGGGGGAAAAAGAGTCCAAGGAAATACAATCAAATGGTCGGGAATGTTTCCAATCAGTGGAAGATCAAGAAAAACTGTTTTATTTTCAAATTAAACAAGTTAGGGTTTCAAAATGATTCAAAATTATCATAAAGTCTGAAATTTTGACTCTAACCCTAACCCATCAAAAGATACCAAACTTTTCTGTTTAGTTTTTTGATAGTTCAAAAAGTAAAAATATGTTGGGGGGGGGGGCTGAGCCCCCTTAACATATGGTGTACCCTCCAGCGTTGAATAGTGGACATTGTTTGGATGTATGTTATGGAGAAGATGAATCCGATGACTTCCATTTAAAGAGAACCTTTAAATGGAAAAATTGGACTGAATGTGGCTAATGTAGCTTAGCTTCCATAACATCATATTTAACTTATGTGTAAAACTGTTTAAGCTAGTTTCTCCAGGAAGTAGCGATTTTACGATTGCAACAGTAACGTAAGTTCAACCAATCCTTTCGAATTCTGCTGACATGCAATTTTGTTCACATTAGCAAGTTTTTTTTCTGTATATTCGACCAAATGTCCGATAGTTTCATGCAAGTTGTACCAAAAGTAGGATTTACAGTTTGCGAGATACACTTTGAGAAGGATGAACAACGTATTTCGAAGGAAAGCGCAGAAAAATAAAATCTTCACTATAAAACGGCATGGCTGTGCAATACGTGTAAAGACAATTGAAGCCAGACACTTTGAGATTTGAACCAAATTGTAAAGTGCATTATAAATTAAATGTATTATTATTATTATTATTAATTTCTCAAAGTGTCCTTTGAATTCCACCAAAAAATAGCTTCCTGTATGTTGAGCCTGCAACTTCCTGGAGCGACCGGCCGGAATCTCGAGAAATATACTCTGGAAAAAAACTGGCAGCTTTGAGCGTTTCCATGGAAACCACACAAACTTAGCCAAAAATAAACAAGCAAAAAAAAAAAACAACGAAACGGCTACGCAATATGTGTAAAGTTTTGGCGGGGCTAGTATTTTATTATATATAAATTATAAATATATATATGTATGTACATATGTTTTATGCCCCAGACAAAAAAAAAAAATCCTTATTGGCAACTTTAAACATTTGCAGCGATACTTTTCACTTCACGATACTTTTTTAGTTGCCCAACTTCGGGTTTTTTTGTGTTTTTCTTGAGACTTCGTAAACTATTTATATTTAACTAAACCAAACAATATTGATTTGTCTTTGTCGTTTTGTTTTGGGTTTTTCCTGTTTTTTCTCTCATGTGCCATAAGTAGATTGTGTGTGTGTGTGTGTGTGTGTGTGTGTGTGTGTGTTTGTGTTTGTGTGTGGTGTGTGTGTGTGTGTGTGTGTGAGTGTGTGTGTGCACTGGACCACCACTAAGAAAAAACACGTATTCATCACTTTAAGAGATATAAAAGTCTAACTGTATGAAGCTGGTGAAACTTAAACTTTCATTCTGAGATCTGCTTCTCCTCCATGAGTTCAAAAAACATAAATATCAGCATCACACTCACCTGTTTCCATGTAGATGTTCCCTGAAAGCAGCACCGCCCCCAGAACCCACAGCGCCAGCCTCCCGCACTTTCCTGCCATTTTTCAACAAAAAAAAAAAAGAATCTCAACGTCCGGCCGGGACTCGCTGCTTCTTGGCCTCCTCAGCTCATCAGCGGATCATCGCTGGGCAAACCGGGACCAGGAAGATGATTTTTTTTCCTCTTCTGCAGAACGTGGGATGTCCTGACGCCGGGCTACTTGCTGCTCTCTTAGGTGAGCAGATGGGACTTTGCTGCCAAGGGGAGAGATTTTTTTTTTCTTCGCTCTAATCCTATTTGTTAAGCTGCTGGAGTGGATGAGTGTCAGAGGGACCGGGTCCGGTGCAGCCGGTCAACCCAGAAGGCCTGTGAGAGATTTCACGTAGGATGGAGGTGTGTGTACCTGAGCGGCGGAATACCCCTTTCCCACAGAACTGGTTCCAGGGCGTGTTACGAGCCAGAGGCTGACATAGCACCAGTTCTTTGCATTTCGTCAGCCTAAGCACCAGACAAGCACCAACTCTGTGCTGGTCTAGAGCAAAGAACCGATTACGTTATACTGTGACTCATACGCCTTTTCCTAAATAGAACCCGGTGCTAGTTTGGTGCCGGTGCTTATGCCGGTGCTTAGTTGGTTCAACTCGCGCACCTCCTAAGAACCGTTTTGCTTTTCCATTGGCAAGGAGCCAAGTCAGAGCCACGCCATTACATCACCGGATAACGTCAGTACGTCACCATCTGCTTACCCAGCAACGCCGGCGCCATACTCAAGCAGAACAACGAAGATGTGGGAGCTCCTCGTCTTCATGCATGTGCTGTTTCTGGATTTGCAAGCCCACGTTGAGATCCAGAGCCAAAAATAATGAACTTATGTTATTCATTTTAAAATATATTTTTTTAAATATTCTTGCGAGTTTATCGGATAAAACTCTGTTTTTGTTTTAAAAATAGCGGTTCAGTGTTTGCACTAGTCTTGTTGGTCACAATAAGCCCGCCCCCCCAGCCCCTGACTTAATCTGTTCTTGGATCTAGACCAGTAAAATGTTGGCGCTTGTCTGGCACCAGTTTTCAGAGCCAGGAACCGGTGCTTAGGCTGTCGAAAAGCAAATAACTGGTGCTGGAAGTCAGACTCTGGCTCCGAACTAGCCCAGGAACCAGCTTGGTGGAAAAGGGGTAGTAATGGCGTTGGCTCTTACTTGGCTCCTTGCCAACGGAGTAGCAAATAGGTTCTTGGGAGGTGCGTGAGTTTAACCTACTAAGCACTGGCTCCAGCACCAGGTTAATAAGGCTTGATGTTTCAATGCCTGTGGAAAGTTGATGTTGGCAGTCTGATTGGTGAAATGGAGAGTAGGTCCGACTTTGGGGTCATCAGGTGGACATCCTCTTAATTGACATTAATAGGCTAACAGGCTAGGTTCTCGACGCCCGACTGCTGGTAAGGGTAAGTCCGCAAAGATAGAGGCGCTGTTCTGTCAGCGACACTTTTGTCCAAGTGACTTGATTTCTTTGATGTCTTTGGTGTCTTTGATGTCTTTGATGTATTTGATGTCTTTCATGTATTTCATGTATTTCATGTATTTCATGTATTTCATGTCATTGATGTATTTGATGTATTTGATGTATTTGATGTATTTGATGTATTTGATGTATTTGATGTATTTGATGTATTTGATGTATTTGATGTCTTTGGTGTCTTTGATTTCTGTGATGTCTTTGATGTCTTTGACATGTAACTTGCTGTCTTTGATGTTTATAAGATGTAACTTGCTGTCTTTGATGTTTATAAGATGTAACTTGCTGTCTTTGATGTTTATAAGATGTAACTTGCTGTCTTTGATGTTTATAAGATGTAACTTGATGTATTTTATGTCTTTGACTGCACATTTAAGCACACAAAATTGTTTTATTTGTTTTGCGTAGGAATTTCTACCTATTTACTCCAATAAAGATAAAAATAAAAAAGTTTTATCACAATGTTATTGTTTTATTAGAATTTTAAAAATGAGATTTGATCCAAATGTAAAGTGCATTATAAATTAAATGTATTATTATTATTATTATTATTATTATTTGATGTCTTTGATGTCTTTGATGTCTTTCATGTCTTTCATGTATTTCATGTATTTCATGTATTTCATGTATTTCATGTCATTGATGCATTTAATGTATTTGATGTATTTGATGTCTTTGATGTATTTCATGTATTTAATGTATTTGATGTATTTGATGTCTTTGATGTATTTCATGTATTTCATGTATTTCATGTATTTCATGTATTTCATGTCATTGATGCATTTAATGTATTTGACGTATTTGATGTATTTGATGTATTTGATGTATTTGATGTATTTGATGTATTTGATGTCTTTGGTGTCTTTGATTTCTGTAATGTCTTTGATGTCTTTGACATGTAACTTGCTGTCTTTGATGTTTATAAGATGTAACTTGATGTCTTTTATGTCTTTGACTGCACATTTAAGCACACAAAATTGTTTTATTTGTTTTGCGTAGGAATTTCTACCTATTTACTCCAATAAAGATAAAAATAAAAAAGTTTTATCACAATGTTATTGTTTTATTAGAATTTTAAAAATGAGATGGAGTTTTGGGGGCTTGGGGGCGGGGAAATAATAGTACGTGAAAAAAGGTTATCAAAAAGAAAAACAAAAATGTAGTTGTTACAAAAAAAAAAATCAAATATGAGTTTTTATGCCAAAGGATCGGGAAGAACTCAAGAAAAGAAAATCCAGAACCAGCGGAGACAAATACATTGGGACTCTCGGTCGGAGCAGACGAGATCCAGAGCTCATCAGCCAGGTGGTGGTTCCGCCAGACCGATCACAGCGGATTATCTGAAACGCCGCAAAGTCACAGTAAGCGGTAAAAGGTCAAAGGTGATGGTGGAGCGTTTTACCGTGAAACCCGGATCTTTGCCACGTGGAGCTCCTCGCCGCTCTACTAATCTTCTTACTGATCCGTGCAAAACCTGGAGAATAAAGCGACTGAGTTTTTAGCGACTCAACGAGACGCGGATCGGACCGAACGGAAAATGCGAAAAAGAAATTTGTTTCTGTCATGTTGTAGTTTCTGATAATATACATATATATATATATATATATATACACAGATATATATATATATATATATATATGTATGTACGTATATATATATATATCTACATATATTCATTATAAATTCTAGGATTAATAAAAAACATTAGAATCGTATTAGTAATAATCATTTATTTGATGTATTTATTCAGTTCAGCATCGCTAGTTTGTTTTCCTGCCAGGCGTTTATTTAACTCCTAGAGTTTTTCTATAATTAGACGCGTCCCGGTCCAGACGGTGATCCTCGTCCGTCCGCAGCTTTAACGGGATAACGGGATTAACGGGATTAACGGGAGGAAGAGGAGCGGAGGAAGAAGATGAAAAACAAACACAGGGGTTATTTGATGGTTTTTTCACACGAATGCTATCGTTACATTTAGAAGAAGCGTGTTTATGAAATGATGTAGTACCAAGTTACTTATGTACTGGATGGTTCTGGACATGCTGGGTTCTGGACAGAGGTGGTTTTAGGAGGAGGTGGTTCTGGACAGAGGTGGTTTTAGGAGGAGGTGGTTCTGGACACAGGTGGTTTTAGGAGGAGGTGGTTCTGGACAGAGGTGGTTTTAGGAGGAGGTGGTTCTGGACAGAGGTGGTTCTAGGAGGAGGTGGTTCTGGACAGAGGTGGTTCTAGGAGGAGGTGGTTCTGGACAGAGGTGGTTCTAGGAGGAGGTGGTTCTGGACAGAGGTGGTTTTAGGAGGAGTGGGTTCTGGACAGAGGTGGTTTTAGGAGGAGTGGGTTCTGGACAGAGGTGGTTTTAGGAGGAGGTGGTTCTGGACAGAGGTGGTTTTAGGAGGAGTGGGTTCTGGACAGAGGTGGTTTTAGGAGGAGGTGGTTCTGGACAGAGGTGGTTTTAGGAGGAGTGGGTTCTGGACAGAGGTGGTTTTAGGAGGAGTGGGTTCTGGACAGAGGTGGTTTTAGGAGGAGGTCCGGCTCCAGCAGAGAGTCAGGATCAAGACTCACCCGGATTATTTCTGGGAATCGGGAAAACATAAATCTGTCTAATCCAAACCTCCCGTCGCTCAGATTAGACAAATCTACGGCGCAAAAACATGAAAACACCGTCCAGAACCACACCAGAACCACACCAGAACCAAAGCAGAACAACACCAGAACCACACCAGTACAACACCAGAACCACACCAGAACAACACCAGAACCACACCAGAACAACACCAGAACCACATCAGTACCACACCAGAACAACACCAGAACAACACCAGAACCACACCATAACAACACCAGAACCACACCAGAACAACACCAGAACCACACCATAACAACACCAGAACCACACCAGAACAACACCAGAACCACACCAGAACAACACCAGAACCACATCAGTACCACACCAGAACAACACCAGAACAACACCAGAACAACACCATAACAACACCAGAACTACACCAGAACAAGACCAGAACAACACCAGAACCACCTCATAACAACACCAGAACCACACCAGAACCACACCAGTACAACACCAGAACAACACCAGAACCACACCAGAACAACACCAGAACAACACCAGCACAACACCAGAACCACACCATAACAACACCAGAACCACACCATAACAACACCAGAACCACACCAGAACAACACCAGAACCACATCAGTACCACACCAGAACAACACCAGAACAACACCAGAACCACACCATAACAACACCAGAACCACACCAGAACAACACCAGAACAACACCAGAACCACACCAGTACAACACCAGAACCACACCAGAACCTCACCAGTACCTCACCAGAACCTCACCAGTACAACACCAGAACCTCACCAGTACAACAGCAGAACAACACCAGAACCACACCAGAACCACACCAGAACAACACCAGAACAACACCAGAACCACACCAGTACAACACCAGAACCACACCAGAACCTCACCAGTACCTCACCAGAACCTCACCAGTACAACACCAGAACCTCACCAGTACAACAGCAGAACAACACCAGAACCACACCAGAACCACACCAGAACAACACCAGAACCACATCAGTACAACACCAGAACAACACCAGAACCACATCAGTACAACACCAGAACAACACCAGAACCACACCAGTACAACACCAGAACCACACCAGTACAACACCAGAACCACACCAGGGTTGTTCCAGCTTATATCAGACATATATATATTTACACATATACATATACATATATATATATATACCTGTACATGATCATGATATGATATTTATAAATATATATGTATATATATACTTATACGTTGTAGTATAATAAATTGTATAATAAATGTTGTTCTTTGTTTATGTAACTCCGTCTCGGTTGTTGTTCTGTCAGCCCCTCCAGTCTTATCCAGTTAACGAGCCCTAATCTGATTCCTCCTCAGTGGGGGGTCCTCCGCTGAAAGATTACCAAACCGGGCCCCACCCCCAGACACGCACACCACAGAAGAAGTCTCACACGTAACATATACATTTATATAAAACATCAGGGGCGGAAAGACGGGAAACAAGATGGAACCCGGAAAGAAAGAGGGAAAAGTAAAATAATGACCAAACGGAAAATAGATGACTGGTGGATCAATGAAGAACACAAACACACTGGTAGTAACCCGGTGACCTCTGACCTCAGCTTACACACAGACTCTCCTCACCTCACACGCCGACATCACCGATCCCTCAACGCTGATTAATGATCAGCTATTTAGTCCGCCGTCACCTTCACGCGCTGACATGTGACCCCGAGGACGGAGCGTTAGAACCCAGGTCCACCTGAGAGTTCTACTGAGTGCTGACATGGAGACAGTGGTGATTAAAAAAACCTGCTTTTAACAAGCAGAAACCTCCACCAGAACCAATGCAAGCTGGGCGGCCTGCTGCTTTGACCGGTTGGGTTGAGAGAGAGAGAAAGAGAGAAAAAGAGAGAGAGAGGGAGAGAGAGTGACAGCAAGAGAGAGAGAGAGCAACAGAGAGAGAAAGACAGAGAGAGACAGAGAAAGAGAGACAGAGAGAGAGAGAAAAAGAGAGAGAGCGGGAGACTGAGAGAGAGACAGACAGAGAGAGAGAGAAAAATAGACAGAGAGAGAAGGAGAGAGACAGAGAGAGACAGAGAGACAGAGAAAACGGGAGACAGAGACAGAGAGAGCGAGAGACAGAGAGAGACAGACAGACAGAGAGAGACAGAGAGAGACAGACAGAGAGAGAGACAGAGAGAGAGACAGAGAGAGACAGACAGAGAGAGAGACAGAGAGAGACAGACAGAGAGAGAGACAGAGAGAGAGGGAGACAGAGACAGAGAGAGCGAGAGACAGAGAGAGAGAGTGAGAGACAGAGAGAGACAGACAGAGAGAGAGGGAGACAGAAAGAAAGAGACAGAGACAGAGACAGAGACAGAGAGAGAGAGAGAGACAGAGAGAGAGACAGAGAGAGAGAGAGAGAGAGAGAGAGAGAGAGACAGAGAGAGAGAGAGAGACAGAGAGAGAGAGAGAGAGAGCAGTCAGACACGTTCTGTCACTAAAAGTTCTTCACAGCCTGTGAGGTGAGAAACCTAAACAAACTGGATCAAACCTATCTTGTACAAAAGTCTTGGTTTGGACGTGGAGGCGTGAAAGCGCCAAAAACGGACGTGTGGGTCAAATTTGAAAAAAACTTCCTGAGATATTGCGTTTACATAAATGGGACGAGGAAGAAGAAGATCCCCGAAACATAGACTTATTAGCAGAATAACTGCTGCTGGCACAGACGTAGGAATAAACGGGCGACAGGAAGGACGTGGTGGAGCTGATGAAGATCTTCTCGTCTGAAGGTCCTCCTGATTTGGGTAAAAGTGGATTTTAGTAATAAAAGTAGAAGCGGGTCTGCTAAAGTCGTTGAGAAGAATCTGAACCGGTTCAGCAGAGAGGACTCGGTCCGGCAACCCAGCTGGCAGGTAGAGACTGATGAGGTGCTGGAATGAAAGTAGAATAACAGAGTTCTCACTCTGAGGTCCCCACAGAGGTCAAGAGTCCACACTGGCGTCTTCAAATCCGGGACAAAGGGGTTGAGGTCGACCCCGGAGACCATCGGATATTTGATTTTCTGGTGCGTCACAGAGGACAAAAACTCCTGATGACCTCCGATAAAGTCGTAAATACCGTTCTTATTCCTAACCAGGAAACATTCCACAGAATCCGCTCCCAGTCCATCTTTCACGTGTGACTAAAAGGACGTTTTCTTACAGCGGATGACGGGAACAAAAGAGACTTTCAACCAATCACTGAGCAGAGATGGGGGTTCCGTAATCGAGTCGCAATGAAAAATTGAAAAACTAAAGCCAAAGAACGTTGGACTTTTGTACGCTCATTTAATATTCTAATGAGTTGACGATGCGTTTTTGTAACGCCGTCTTTCTGGCTCACGCTCAGCAGACTGGAGAAACCCATGGACAACTAGCGCCCCCTGGTGGACTGGAGTTAGCTAATGGTGTCAACAACTGTTCTACACAGAGGAGAAGTTTAGGATCCATATATAGATAATTTCATTTTTGAAGCGGAAATCGTAAATTTGGAGATTTTGATTTAAATGATGAAGATTGGATCGAGTGAACAGACTTATGATTTACGAAATATCGGAAAGTTACGAAGCAACTCAACTCCAGCGAGAAAAGGAAAAGTTAGTTGGTTTCAGTCACAAGTAATGAGTACGACAATTCCGGTCATGCAACCTATGCTAACTTGGATATTCGGTTAGCCTTTTAGCAACTCCTTTTGATGAAAGTAATATAACTATAGTAATAACACAGTAATAACAGTTTAATACAACTATAGTAATGACACAGTAATAACAGTTTAATACAACTATAGTAATGACACAGTAATAACGGTTTAATAAAACTATAGTAATGACACAGTAATAATAGTTTTATACAATTATATTAATGAGACAGTAATAGTAGTTTTATACAATTATATTAATGACATAGTAATAACAGTTTAATAGATCTATAGTAATAACACAGTAATAACAGTTTTATACAAGTATAGTAATGACACAACAATAACAGTTCAATGATAATAATAATACATTTAATTTATAACGCACTTTACATTTGGATCAAATCTCAAAGTGCTACAAGATAAAAGCAGATCAAAGCATCAATAAAAAATAAAATAATAACTATATAAAAACATGACCAAAAAGCAGCAATGTTAGTTGAAGTTATAGGTTCTGCTAAAAAGGAAAGTTTGAAGGCCTTTTTTAAATGTGTCAGTCGTCTGTGGAGCCCTGAGATGGTCAGGGAGTGCATTCCACAGACGAGGGGCAGCAGAACAGAAGGCGCGATCACCCGTGGTGCTGAGCTTAGTCCGGGGAAGGAGGAGGCGGTATGAGTGGGTAGAACGGAGGGATGGTGTTGAGGTCAGTGGGGTGAGTAGTTCTTTCAGGTAGGGGGGGGGCGTTACCATGGATGCACTGGTGAGTGAGGAGAGAGATCTTATAATCAATCCTGGTGGAGATGGGAAGCCAATGAAGGGAATGAAGAACGGGGGCGATGTGTTCGTGTTTACGAACTCTCATCAGGATCCTTGCGGCACTGTTTTGAACATACTGAAGTCTTTGAAGACTTTTATCAGGGATCCCGATGAGGAGTGATGAAGGTCGTTACAGTAATCCAGTCTGGAGGAGACGAACGCGTGGACCAGCTTTTCAGCATCACTCAAGGTGAGTGAAGAACGGAGTTTGGATATATTTCTGAGATGATGAAAGGAGATCTTGCAGATGTGTTTGATGTGGGATTCACGTACGTATACGTAATACACATACAGCACCAAAAATAGATGAATTAGGATAAAGATTAAAACCAATTGGCTCTGGGATAAACTCCGGGACCTGATCCCCAATCACCCACGCTAAGACAGTTTCGCCATCGTCCACACCTGGACTCACATGATGCTAACAGCTCAAATGATACCCCGGCAGACAATCAAGACCAATCTGACCCAAACGACTCCTGAAGACTCAGAACCCACCCTCATTAATTATGCACAACCAACTGTCGACCACTATTTTTGGACCAAACACCAACTGGAGGTATAAAGTTTCTGACTCCCCAGCAGCCAGTCAGAACGACAGAATCCTCTGATGAAATGTGAAACATCTTCAAGCCAAAAATAAAAGTCCAGTTGCTTTGGATTCAACCCACATGGAGAACCAGAACCTGGAAGAACGAGGACCAATGCAGACAACCCAGGATCTGATGTTCTACAGTTTCTATAAGTCATACAAGAGTAAGTGGAGCAGCGGCCCAAAGTTCTTGGCACGCGGAAATTTGAAGCAAATAAAAGATCCGCTCCCAAAACGCTGACAGGCGTAAAGGAAGATACATTTTAGATAAACCACAGGAGAACAGGAACGTTTTCAGCGTCTGGTTCGCCGGTTTTTACGGCGCTCTAACGGCGTCGTCGCCGCCGCCACGTCCAAAACGGCGACTAATGGGTTAAGCATGAGGTCGTAACCCTGTGCA